>QNGE01006630.1:0-29818 GCA_008508345.1 Paragonimus westermani
CAGCACATACTGGAGGTCATTCGAAGACGCCGATCACTCAAGCTAAGTACTATAAACAGTCCATACGAGTTAGCTGGGCCTCACAACTGTGTAAGGGAGGCAGCTCGTGCAGTTGCATTACGCTACTATATCTTAAAAGAGCTTCAGTTTGTACCGATGCTGCCGGGGCTTAAGCAGCGTCGCTTACGATTGCATCGGACAGGCGAACGGATGTTTCGCAACTCGTAATAAAGACGAAACCCTCAGCTACGCCCAACAGCCTATCAACAACAGTGAAGCCATGCTCTGGTGCAGCTAGTTTCCTAAAAGCAGTTGAAATTTCAATATTCCAATTATCAAATCAAATTATTTGGATTTGTCGAGATGTGTTAGGCTAACCTTATTTTTGTGGTAATATCGTTTGCACACGCCGGGAGCATTTTTGTGTTTTTATGTTCACAGCCTATCAGTGTTTTCTAAAACCTCACTTAATGCACATCTGACTGAAAGAAAAAAGATTGGACCGCATTACCACACACTACAGACCGGTGCTATTTTGTCATAAACCAGATCCTAACCCGAAGTTAGGCGATGACATGATTCAACTTTTTTGGAACACTGCGTTAATCAAAATTAAGGACTTCGAATAGCCATTGGAATCGTACGTGAATTGAAGCCTCCCACGCGAGTAATAAGGAGATGACCTGGCACTGATAGCAGTAGGCAGTTGTTATTCATGAATTGAGACGCTGAATTTATGGATGTACAACAGTATTAAAGAAATCACAGCCTGTCATTAGCTGATCTTATTAGCACATGCAACATCATAAACTGTATGTTAATTGATGGAATACGGGACAGATGAATCGGCGAATAACGGTAGACACAACACTGAGACCGTTCGTCTAATCCTGATGTTGTATCTTTGAAGCGATAGTTGGATTGGTCGTTTTTTCAGATCTTCTGTTGTGTCGGGGGTTGGATGATCGGTGAATCGAGATTTTCACCACAAACACGCATTCAGATCACTCGATCTTAGGGCAAAGTTCTATCAGCGGACTTAAAAACTTTGCTGGGAAAGAGAAAAATGATGACCGCGAACTCCGGTGCTATATCAGGTGTACTTATGTACAGCAGATGATCAGAGGGATGAGTGGGCTGTTTCCCTCATTTCGTAGTACACTACCTCACATCACATTGTACTGTTACAGAATAAAATGTTATTGTGTAAAGTTTTACCACAGCATTATGGACCATTTTTAACAAACGGAACGACTGTGGTGTGAATCACTTACCAACCAGGGGATTATCGTCCACAAAGTCAAACACCTTCTTTGTCCCGACGACGAAGCTGCTGACTATTTTACCGGGGCGTAGCTTTTTGTAAGCGTTCGTAATCGCACCCACTTCCACTAGCGGGACGATGCCGTCGGAGAACATTTCCGTATGCACACCGAGATGCCGATGGTTCGTCAGTTTTCCGAGAACAGCGTCTGGAATGGCACCAATACCTGAAGAAGTGAATGAAACCGCAGCTTGTGTGAGGGTGAATAAACACAGCTGTCTGTTGTTGTGACATGTGAATGTGAGTATATCATATATATAGCATGTATTCCAGAATATGCGCTCTCGATTCCCATTAGAACCATCAATTGATAACTTACTGATCAGGAATTATCAATCAAACTGATTTGATAATTCGGTCGTGCCTAATGTGAGGTCAATGGCGCAGTGGTTAACACGGTTGCCTCATGATTGGAATGGCCGGAGTTCAAATCCCGGCCATGGCATGGATATGCACTACTGATGAGCTCTAATGAGAGCGAAACTCGAGTCTAGTGCTTCTTTTCGAAAGAGGCTGGCTGGAGAGTCTATCTGAATGCGAANCGAGTAATAAGGAGATGACCTGGCACTGATAGCAGTAGGCAGTTGTTATTCATGAATTGAGACGCTGAATTTATGGATGTACAACAGTATTAAAGAAATCACAGCCTGTCATTAGCTGATCTTATTAGCACATGCAACATCATAAACTGTATGTTAATTGATGGAATACGGGACAGATGAATCGGCGAATAACGGTAGACACAACACTGAGACCGTTCGTCTAATCCTGATGTTGTATCTTTGAAGCGATAGTTGGATTGGTCGTTTTTTCAGATCTTCTGTTGTGTCGGGGGTTGGATGATCGGTGAATCGAGATTTTCACCACAAACACGCATTCAGATCACTCGATCTTAGGGCAAAGTTCTATCAGCGGACTTAAAAACTTTGCTGGGAAAGAGAAAAATGATGACCGCGAACTCCGGTGCTATATCAGGTGTACTTATGTACAGCAGATGATCAGAGGGATGAGTGGGCTGTTTCCCTCATTTCGTAGTACACTACCTCACATCACATTGTACTGTTACAGAATAAAATGTTATTGTGTAAAGTTTTACCACAGCATTATGGACCATTTTTAACAAACGGAACGACTGTGGTGTGAATCACTTACCAACCAGGGGATTATCGTCCACAAAGTCAAACACCTTCTTTGTCCCGACGACGAAGCTGCTGACTATTTTACCGGGGCGTAGCTTTTTGTAAGCGTTCGTAATCGCACCCACTTCCACTAGCGGGACGATGCCGTCGGAGAACATTTCCGTATGCACACCGAGATGCCGATGGTTCGTCAGTTTTCCGAGAACAGCGTCTGGAATGGCACCAATACCTGAAGAAGTGAATGAAACCGCAGCTTGTGTGAGGGTGAATAAACACAGCTGTCTGTTGTTGTGACATGTGAATGTGAGTATATCATATATATAGCATGTATTCCAGAATATGCGCTCTCGATTCCCATTAGAACCATCAATTGATAACTTACTGATCAGGAATTATCAATCAAACTGATTTGATAATTCGGTCGTGCCTAATGTGAGGTCAATGGCGCAGTGGTTAACACGGTTGCCTCATGATTGGAATGGCCGGAGTTCAAATCCCGGCCATGGCATGGATATGCACTACTGATGAGCTCTAATGAGAGCGAAACTCGAGTCTAGTGCTTCTTTTCGAAAGAGGCTGGCTGGATAGTCTATCTGAATGCGAACGCTGCGATCAAATGTGAGTGATGGNCTTTAGCGAGCCCGACGCACTGATCATTAAATACCAACGTTTGACGATCAGGTAGAATGAGAGATGCACGCTGATGAGGCCCGATTCCTGCACATGGAATTGGACGGAGGAGTACGCATGTGCAGCCTCAAGAACGACTGATTCAGCGATCGCATAGGTGTGTTTCTGGTGCAAGATACTGGTGATTGTGTCCACGCACGGGTTGATATTTGGGTAACTGGGTGAAATGAGTCGGTCTTTCTGGACCACAACACCCATGGTTAATCCCCATACTGCAAACGAACTTGCTATCAGTATCGCCCCTCACGAATGTTTGGGCATTTCGGGATGATAGTGCACCATCCGACAGGTCAGCCTCAGAACGGGAGTTTTAATAGTGTGATAAAGAGAAAACTCTCATCAGACAAACTCATGCTCACTGGGTTGTTGAGTGCTATTCAGTTATGTGTAGCACAGGACATACACAATTCAGTCAGTCGGTACGGTATTGGTTACGGCGAGTTCGTCTGATAATTCGTTAATAAATAATAGATAATCAGCACAGATGTGCTTCCCAATTCCAAATGATTAACTTGTGGAATTTAACAGTCAGTCCACCGAGCTCTTCGAAGTTGCGCTGGGTTGGGTGGAATGTCGTTTGGTTGAATGAGCGCTACTCGGCCAAGGTCATGACCTTGATCTAGGTGTGCATTAATAACAATAACAAGTTGTGGCTTAACCAAGGATTTACTTGATAATGAACGTCAGCACAACGCACAATATATTTAAAAATAACAAGTTGCTTTGTTCTCATCAAGATACATATCAACCAATGAGGCTTCTTCGATCGCCAGACACGTGCTAGAGACCGGCCATGTGGTCGACCCGACAAACGCTTTCCGCCTGTTGATGCGTCATCACAAGCGCGTCATCTTTAAGTCACTCGAGGCGATGTAAGTCACGCGTAGCAAGCCGGTCCTCTGTGTGCAAAAGCTGTTGACCTTGAACCTTCGTCTGCCATGGTTTTGACCAATGACAGACTAATGTGTACACTGATTTGATGTATGAACTTAATTCGCCTAAATATTTTTTGATGTTCACCGCTGTTACGTGTGGCAACTGACGAGAACATACGAAATGGTATTACCATCTTGCAAAACCGGTCTTCTGATTTCGCTATTCAAATGAGACCTAAAAACACCATAGCCTACATAAAAAACAATGTTTGCGCCAGTTTTCGATGCCAGGAAACATGGGATCCGTATAGTGTAAGATCGCCAAAAGCAAGAAAGACAGGTGCTAACCGCTGACCGTACGTCAAATAACTGGTACCACTAGTACAAGGCCATTTCGATTTAAGGTGATTGATTAGGTCTCGGTAATGACAAAGATACAGCCTGACAGGTCCAATAAACCGAAGACGAGTTGTTGAAATAAAACAAGAGTTAAAAACACTAAAAACCAATCCAGATACCTGGTTACACTAATGCAAAATGTAAAGTTCGGATTAGTAATTCGTGAGAAAAAGACACTCTGGAAAACTCCCATATCAGCGAAATACCAACCTGTTTGCAAAGTTGCCCCATCCTCAACGAGGTTCTCGGCAATTATCGTTCCGACCTTGTCTTCAACATCAGAGGATTCTCGAGGCGCCATCTGATGACAGGGCTGAGATCCCATGCGGAGGACAGTCAGATTACTGATGTGAATACTGGCATCTCCCCGGGTTAAAGGAAGTTGATCGTTAACCTGTGCTGCACTGACTTTTACAGTCCGTAAAAGTTAGCCTACCCACAATATGTTTGGCGTTTTGGATAGCTGATCGAGTTATGTCTACACTCGGACCAAGGGAACAGAATCCGTGCTTATCAGGTGGTGTCACATTGATAATAGCCAAATCAAGCTGTATGTGCTTTCGACGAAACAAAAGAGGAACTTCACTTAGAAAAATTGGTGTGTAATCTGCACGACCTTCTTGTACAGCTGCTCGACAATTACTAGCTATGAGGAAATTAGTGGAACACAGATGACGTCATACCAATGAACAGAGATATGGAACGAAAGCGTCCTTGAGCTGCGACATCGTTGAATGGATAGACACCTTCTGTATGAATGTGGAATAATTTAATATCCTTCAGATTTTTCGCCATCACATAGCTATAAAGTTCTTGTATAAGTAGACTTGGTGTAGCCGCACCTCCGTGTATGAAAACATTTGCGCCTATCAAACACAAATAATTATCTCGGCGATCATTTACCGTCCTTTAGAAAGTAGAAAGCTTCGTCACCGTTTGAAGCCCATTTCGGAAACCGTCCCGGTATGACGGAATATGGTTCTTGGGTGTCTGACGTATAAACGTTCAATTTTCTCCCAACGTGGAAAGTGCGACGAAAATCGCGCAAAAGAACGGCGCCGAACTTTATCGGCGTAGAACTGAGTCGGTTCATTGATAAATTCGATGTGTTTAAGACAGAGAGAGTCGAATTTCAGATTACCGAGGGTCACTAAAAATTAGTCAGCACGTAAATATCCGGAGGGAATAAAATCGAGCTGGAAATTGTCAAGTGAAGATTTGAGAATGCGACGCTTGTTTTGACAATCAGTGACATAATAATAAACCTGAGCACACACAAAACATCTTTTGGCTAAAGCGCGTGAAAGCTGAGTGTAACAACAATGACAACCAGTGACGGTTACGGAGTTGAGCAGCGGTTACGACGACCAACCCAGTTGGTACTTGGGTACGCACGCAATAAGCAATCCATGTGCGACCCTCTGCAGTGTGTACTTTTATCACCATGGCCCTAGGAATGTTCACCTCTTACCTATATACAAGTTTCGTTCACTGATGAAAATACACAGAAGCGAACGTGTTGGGTAACAGTGTAACGGGGTGCGAGAAGGTTTAACATCATATGACATTAATTCTAAAACTGATTCAGATAAGTTGGCTGGTCGTGTGAACGGTGAGTAAGAGAATTCCAAGGTCCGATTTTGCATCAAATGGACGGATTAGGGCTTACTTATAGGTACACTGGAATTCGTATGTTTTGTAAGATTAATTGTGTCATGTGCATTACACTTATAGAAAATTAAGGAAGAAAGATAATTTATCAAAGCATGGTACTACGTGGAGGAGGATGTATTCAACAGCTGAAACGATCCAAGTTGGCTGAGAACAGCCTATCAACTCATCTAACATATGAAGCGGTCAGCTGGTTCGGAAGACCACGAAACATTTCAAAACATGATGGAAAAACGGCCGATGTATTCTGTTTCGATAGCAATTAGTATTGCCAGGCAGAATAATCCATCAAAATTTTAGGCGCGCGTTATTCCAGGGGTATTAGGAGTTGGCGGTAATCCCAACAATAATGTCATTGCATTTAGATTACAGTCTTCATTCAGCGGAGTAACGTGTGTGCTGGATTGATTGTTAGACCACGATCGCTTGCAACGATGATAGAACGTTTAGTTTTGGAAGTCTCGATGGTTTGTTTTGTTAATGACGTGTTATACGTTAACAATCATGATGTCCTATAGCTGAATGCCGTGGTGGCAGTTTTTCGATGGTTTCCGAAGGCTTTTCAACAAAAGGAAAAAATTCAACCCCCGATTCGACGGGAAACGGGTTTCTTCTTCTTACCTCATCACACACCATATCACTATCCTATTCAGCATGTCGTAATCTACCGAAAAACGCAGTATTCCGGAAAGATATTGTTGTAATTCATATATTTTACATTGTGAAATCATGACTCGTGTCAAAATATTGTTCTCCTAGGTTGGACAATGCACGATCCTCAATGCAACCCCCATGGAGTGGCAGAATACAGAAAACTTTTTTAACCAATGACAAAGTTGTTACCAAACCTTGGCAGCCAAGGCGTTAGTGTTTCCCGATCCTATCTCAGTGAGTTTACCGCTCTCAACATTTTACATCCTGTAAGTAACTTGCATCGAAAAATTTCCTTTGTTTTCCACAATCTTCCCTGCATTATTAGTAGTAAATGCATACCCAGCACTTACTCAACTAGATCTAGTTATCACTCAACATACATCTATATCCGCGCCAGTTCTGTCAACATCACTTACTTAACATGATTTCCTGTTAGTCCCGAAGTTTCTGCACAATAACTGTCTGTATAACTGAATGAAGAGTATCTCTTTCTCTTCTTTGCTGAAGGTGTGACTATGTAAATGCCTAATATCCATAATCTGATGTGCATAGAAAAAATTATCAATCTGATTTGAAAAGACCTGTAAGGAACTCACCAACAAGATGCATCAGCCTAATGAAACACAAAGGTGAATGTGTAGTTCAGAGCACCCGAGACATACCAGTGTATAATTCCTAGTTCGCATCCCAAACGCGTTTCCATCATAGTAGTCATTTACTATAGTCTGTGTTTGACCATCGTTACCTCCACCACTTAGCCCACACTAATGGCGTTCGCGGGCGCGTACTTCAGAACGCTCGGGATGCGCGACCAATTGGTCAACTGATCACGTTGCACAGTCTACGATAGTTAGGTCACGCATTCCGTATGCCAGCTGAGTGTTTACCCTACTGAGTATCATATATCGAAACCAACAACAGTTGGATGAAGACACGTGGTGGTCAGGCAACAACGTGGTTACGAAATATGAGGACCCTGACTGTTCAAGTGAGCAAAGTGAGTAGGTGTCGCCTGTCTGGCTGGGCTCCTCATGGTCACTCAAATCGCTGGTTAGAAAGGCTACCTGAGATGGCTGCGTCGCAGTCAATAGCTTACTTGCACCCACACCATTTCTACTTCTTCCACCTAGGCTACTTTTACTAATTTTTTACTTCCTTAGTAACGTTTTCTTCCAGGATATTCCACGTCACTCTTGATGTGAGCGGTGGCTTGAACCACAGTGCCTTCTGGTCAGGCTCCTGTCTTCTATAGTGATGACGATGATAGTTTATGTAGGCGACAAAACGCTTGGGTGAAGTTAACACTGCAATGTCCCCCTACTGACGCTGAGCAACGCATGTGCAATCGGAATGCTAAAAGTTAAGACAATTCGGATAGGTTGCTAAGGTACCATTAACAGTGCGGTTAGGGAAATAAATGGCACAACAAACCTCAAGTATTCACTTTCACAGGTTGTATAACAACAATAAGTGTCAAGCAGGTCGCACGGGTGCAACGATGTAACCGTCAGGAAACGTAGCAGAAATATACGAGCCCGGTAAGTCAGTGTACATCGGCGGTACATGCATGCGAATTAAATACTTATCGGGTAGCCAATGGAGAAGCAGCACAGGTGAAGAACGGTGGATGGGGACATACCGGTAGACGTCGTAGGAATCGGCCTGATAAGGTCGGGGTACAGTGCGCACGAAGCACACAGTCTGGATTTAGAAGGGTATCAATGCACCTGTGTAAACATAAAAGGTCACTCATGGATGTGTAATTAATGTCGTCTAGACTGGGAACAGAATCGCTTGACTTGAACGGAAGGCATATGATGGGTTAATAAGGTCATGAAGGAAGTTTTCTGTCCAACTATCGGAATCCTAAGCGGTTGCAGCAATAAAAAGCACCGTGAAAAATGCTTACTTTCTGCTTTCCGCACACGGGTAAAAATAAGCTTTTCCTGTGCCGGACCGATAAAGTCCGGAGTAACAAACAAGTGTTTAGAGTTAACTATCACAGTGCACACGGCATGCCGGAGAATTGCTTGCGATGTAAAACCCCACAACCATATCACTTGCAAAGACCAACGACCTTGTAGAGTTCTAAGAGTTCAGACTACAGTTACGTATTTTGTCTGACAGTTCTGGATACATGCGGTTACGTATGCATTTTACAAGCCTAAAAATATTGTGCAACAAATCTCTTCAGGTGAGGTAATCACTAATGTAACAAATGTTACATATCACCATAACTGTCTGCGTCGTTATGATATCACATTGTAAAACCATGGTTTAAGCTCACAGGTAATAAAAACACTTCGACTGACGTCATTTGCATCACTATCCGGTGAGCATCACCTCTATATAACGACTTCAGTCGTTCTCTCTGTTTGTTGTTATAAGTTCTAAACTAGGACTAGTTCTAAACTGGAACGGCTGAACACATACGGCTTCAATTCGATGCCTTTTGGGCCTGATGATTGACTGTCCACGGGAACAACATCAAAAACTTGAGTAGTTGAAGGTCGGAATTGTCTAATTTGTATTTAACACTTACCACACTGTGCAACTGTATGACTCACGCAATAGTTATTAATCGAATATACAGGAGTAGGTGCGTAAACAAACTATGAACATATGTTTGGTCACAATTATCCATAAATGAATAAACAAATTTGAACTTTATCTTTACCAGAGGTTTACCGGTGTAAGACACACACGTAGACTGGATAGACTTAGTCTACCAAAACCAAAATCGGATGCATAGTGGATATAGTAGCATTGTATTGGAAAGATGCTTAAACACTCTTAATAGTGTCAATGCCGTAGTGATGAACCAGACGAAATCAACAGGAGGCCTATGGATACAGACAAAAACAAGGAACTGGTAGGTAGACAGGTCATGTTCAGTTCACAATGTCAATATCACAGCATGCCTGTCAGAAAATTGTATGGACGAAGTGTAATGTCAGTAAGATATGTAAACGTCCAGCATTATGTAAACTGTGGTGAACTTGATCTCGTTCATATCGGTTTAAGGAGATAGATGAGATTAGGAATGCCAAATATGTATGGCTGAACGTAAAAGCCAAAGGACGAATGAAGTTGGGGGCTAAGTTGTGATCCAAAAAGTTTTTGAACCTCAACAGTGTATTCAATCCGGCGATGGGTACAATCCAGTAAAATCAATGACGACGACGGTTAGGGCGATAAACTGAGCACTTGCTACAGTATTTCTAAGTGTATCCTGCGTCGCCGAATATGAATTCGTGCAGTTAGTGTGTTCTCTAGTCTGTCGTCTCAAGGCTGAAGCCTCATTGAAGGTCATGTTAGTAGAACGTTACAAACCACCCGAATCAGGGGAATATTCAACTACCCGTCTCGCAAATGACAACCTCTTAATGCTGAGCTGTTAAAGGTGGTCGAGATGTTAATGTGCTTTTGGAGTCACATTGGTGCTGTTGGAATGCCATTCGGGACCATAAATCGTGTACCTGAAGTTCTGATTGCATTTGTTAACATACGTCATCTTTTGCACCGGTATGATCTACCTTTCTGTGAAAAGCCTGACGCATATAATGGTGCTGTACGAGCGGCCTTATTGTACGGTCACGATACTTGACCAATTTGTGCAGATTGTTCTCAGGGCGCCTTATAATTTACCAGTGTCCCCGAGTTATTAGGGGAGTAGGGTCGAAACCTCGTCAACAGTGGTGAAGTTCATCGAAGCGTCTCTCAACCAGTGAAGATAATAATCAGAAATGATGTGCACTGCTTTGAAGCAAGCCAGCAGGATGCTTTGTCACGTCCAGATAGATGAATCACCCAAAGACAACATAAAGCTCACGCGCTACCTGTTTAGAGTATCTGTCTGATCGCAGCTTAATCGCAGTCAAGCAACTGTCCGTCGTCGGCTTTGAGCGATATGCACGAGAACTACAGCTAGGGCTGTTATTAATCTCGGTGGTAGCCCAATTAATGGTGAATAATTCATCAGTATAAATGTAAAAAAGGCGAAACAACCGTAGTGTATGAAGGAGTTTATATAACCGACGTGGGTGATCTTGAAGATATGGCGAACAACACACATTTGGTACTTAGGTTCGATTAATAGCAAATACATGTAACACCTGTGTAGGTCACTTTTGGATGTCAAAAATCCCTTCGACTGACCCTATCACGCCCATCCTCGGGACACTGTCCAACCACACGCTTATTATCGTTATTCCCACAACCTATGCCTAAAAGTACTGATTCCTCCGGTTCACCTCCCCCACCGGTCCACACACCAATTGTTCGGTCGAAAATACCCATTGAAGTCATGAGAACGACAGAGTAGCGAACAAGACTTGTTTTCTGTCGTTCTCATGACACCAATTGTTATTTGTCAGTCTCGCCCTCCCTACCCCCTGTGAATACGGCCTTCCTACGGTCAGCCATGAAACACGCCGGCTAATCGGTCTGCCCGAAGGCCGGGTATGTAGACACACATCAGACCTATCTGATCGCATTTGGTCGGTTCGTCATTGCCCGTCAGTTGTTTGTGCCCTTGTCGTGCCCTTTGGAACCTTGACGGCCTATTGCGGCCACACATTATCTTATCCCACGAACGCAAACGAGTTGGGGTTTATTTTCAAGTTGACCATCACTNCAACTTGAAAATAAACCAAATCCCCGACTACTCATCAGAATCGAGGTTTGTTCCTTGTACTTGATTATATTGTTTGTCAATTGTACCACGTTTCCAGCGGCTTGATTTGGTTCTGATATTTGGCGTCGTTGGTTATACGTGCGTCACTAAACGTTCGTCGGAAGAACGTACAACCTGTAAGCAAACAATGGGTGATGAACTGAAAAGCCAACTGTTCAGTTCTGACCAAAGTTGTATACGATCCGCCAAAAAATCAGCAGTTAATGGAATGGAGTAAATAGTCTTAGCTGGCATCACCCGCTTCTTTTCCGTCAGACAGCCACTTTGATATGAATTGTGTTCAAAGAGGTGTACTTTTCGACATAAAAGACAGTTGTTCAACGCAGAATTGAAACAGTTATTTTTTGAGACGCACGATACTTTGGGATCAATCGCGCAAAGGCGAGGCTAGAAAAAGTTACATAAGCAAGTGCTTAAGATAGTAACTGTCGGGGTACATCACACTGACTAAAAAACTATGGTGACGGACCATCTGTGTAGGCCAAGTGGATAAATGTAGACATGGAATTACGGAATCTCCGAAATCTCCAAGAAACGCGCTGAGTTGACGGGTACCAGTCTACGATTACATACTTTTATCATCGCTACATGGACGATATTTTTGCCATACCAGATAATTCATTGCAAGTACCTGCTGTTCTCAGTTCGTTTAACCGAGCTCACACACTTACGCAGTTCATGTACGAAACAGATTCATGAGTCTTCCTCGTAATTGCAGTTTGGCCAAAAACTGGCCAGTCGTGATTCGTTTCGCTTACCTTTCCTGTTCAATTTCCGACTTGCCCGTCCACGATCGAAGCATGTCCGTGTGTTCACTAAATTTTTGTTCTCATACACGATATACTCACAATTTACAATCAACGAATACGCACTCTGTGCGTCCCAATAGCGAGTCGAGACAGCCTGTTGCTCGCACGCTTGGTCCACATTATCTCTGTCTGACTGTCTGGTATGCAGCGCGGTCCTCACTCTTATTGTAATACCAACCCACTGAACTCATTTTTCACAGAAGTTTGGTCACCCTAGTATGCCCATCATACTGAAACAAGTCAACGAAGTTTGGGAACGTAAAGTTACATGGGCATTTTGTAACTTTACCAGGTAATGTGGTGTAAGCGATATGTGTTTGACGGTAGAAATTCACCTGGAACACAAGACTGTTTTCATGATTGTTGTAGCCCATCAGATATAAGGACCTTATGAAGTTTTGTCGTACAATCCACTACAGGATACTGAACTTTGTAGCCACTAACTCATGTGCAGTCAGTTGTGGTCGAAGTTCAGCTGGTATGCATACCTGGTGAATGACAACTACCACGAAACCGGTCATGTAAATTTGGCGAATTTCGACCCACAACAACACCTTATCTTACTGTAGCTCGCAAAACCACATTATCATCTATGTTCTTGAGGCACAATCCCAATAAGTGCTGTTAACGCTGGCTTGTGTTGCATCATTTTGGGTTTCATTCAAAGTAAGCCCGAAAGAACAAAACTGGGATACATGTAGTTGAAGGCCTTTGTGGTCCAGCCGACTAAAGTTGGGTAGCCAGATGACAGACCAATGTGAAAGACAAACCCTCACCTACCGGAAATAAAAAGTGGAGAAATCCCAATAGTAAGGTCCAAACTGGAAGGAAAAACAGTGAGAATAAAAGAAAGAATGGTTCAATATAGGGATGCTTACTGATGTAGTTCATACAGTATGAGAGAGCAGAAACAAATATTCAGAGTTAAACCAAAATCAAAAAGAACATTCATCGCCAAAGAAGCTGGAGAGAAAAAAGGTAGAAAGTCACTATGACCCAGATTTCCGAATAGGAGAGTGACAGATTTAACAAACGACGATGATCGATGACTAAATATAAAAAACTGGATATAACAGACGAAATTTAATTGCGCCTAACGTAATCGTCTCTTCGTTGATGGTGTACTGTGAGTACGCCGATGACCTGCCAATCTGGGAAGGCCAGTGCATTCGCCGTCGCATTCATCGAAGTACCCCATGATCAATTTTCCATGACTTACGAAGCCCAGTGTTCCTTTGCGTGCTGCGCGCTTTAGGTTAGACTGCGCAAAATTGTTCGCTGAATTAGCGTACGCCTCATCAGAGAGCATTTTTCTAGGTTATCTGGTTCAAGACTGCATCATTTGATCAGCCGAAATCACCGCTGCAACGCTAAGATCTTGATGGCGTGACATCCTGAAATCGCAGCTCTTAGCCGTCAGAATTACTGTTACCCTTACCATCTGTTCACATTACATCTGTTACGAAATCCGTTCGTCTTCCGTCTGATAGAGGTATCTCAGACAACCCGGATTATTGCCATCAGAGCGAGACTGGACCTTGACGCTGTATGACGGTTTGCGCACCTACTGGGCTAAACTACACGGTGTGGCGACCACACCGACAGTCACTCATGCCACGCAGGCCAACAGGTAGAGGTCTGACAAACCACAGTCTCCTGGTACTCCAGCTTGGGGGTTGAAAGATGGTTGGCATCTCTTCCTGAAAAACACCAACTGCTGCCTTGCAGTACAGCTTTTGAGCCGAAGGCTTTAGCATCCCTTCGCTGTACAGGCCTTTGAGCCGAAGACCGGTTGAGAACCCTAATCGTTCTCTTTTCTAGGTCTGGACGTCTCCGCAGTATCTCAACCCACACACAACCATGAATAATCAGAACATCAGTGATTCCATACTGCATCGGTCGTCTCGCAGTATAAACCGGGTCGTCGTATCTGCTGCATACAGCAGGGTGGATAGGGGAAAATATGTTACTGCTGACCACTCCCCCACTGTCCTATCAAACTTAGTTCTCAGACCACTCCTAAATCCCGTTTCTGGTGATGACTCTGCAGGTCCCACAGTAGATATGGGTAACCGTAATAACACTGTGCCGGTAAGCTTCATTTCCTACAACCCAGTTTCGGGCTTCCCTCGTCTCTTGCTGAAACCTAGAATGCGAATTAATATATGTGCCCTCAACGTTCGCACGCTAAAACAGAGAGGTCAACAGGCCGCTCTCGCACGAACGTTAGACTCGTTGAGTGTCGATGTCTGCTTCATTTCGGAGACAGGAATCCAGGACGGTAGTCAACGTATGAAACTGAAAACACCCGCACTATCTACCTGATGCTAGTTATACACTTTGGGTGATTTCACGGCCGCCGTTGCCGATCATGCTGGAATAAGTATAATCCTCAGCATGACGGCCGCGGCCGTATTAGTGGCTTGGATTCCTGTAAATAGTAGACTTTGTGCAGTCCGCCTGGTAGATTTAATTAAGACCAGTTTCAGGCGCAAAACTTTCAGATACACTTTCATCATGTCTGCTTACACTCAAATTGACCGCAGTTAGGTTGTTGCCCAGGAAGCTTTTTATTCGGATCTGGCGGCTCACCTTCGGTCGACAAGTGGTTCTGATGTAGTTGTTCTGGACCGAGCTATGAGGGTCCCGGTCGACCGCCTTGGTGAGACCGAGTGTCATTTAGGTTTCAGGTTTAAAATAGCATCAGGTCGGTTGGTCAACGATGGGTGACTGCCATATCTTTGTGCTGAGCACAAACTATTTTTAGCCAGCACCGGTTTTAGACATCGTGCGCGTCATTGATATACTTGGCGCCCTCCTTCTCCAGATCAGGCCTGGTATCAAATAAATTACATAGATGTTAGTTATAGGTGGCTGGGTTCCATTCAGGACTGTCGTATCTACGTATGTCACATGTATTCGGATTCAGGTCTTGCGTTGATACGTTGACGTTTCGTTCTTAATTTTGCTGGGCAACTAACCAACAACAATAACGACTGGCTGTTGATAAACTCACTTCGCCATCAGTAGACCATAAGTACCCAACCAGCTCATAAAGCTGCGTTAGTTAGTTCTTACTCCTTAGATCCCAGTAGCTGCTGGATCCAGATCTCATAGGCCATTCATGAATCTGGTAGTATAACATGCAGCATAGGTACATAAGTTGAAAGAACGCCGGATCTCGGAGAAAACTGTGGAGTTGTTAAAGGCCAGACAGAACGTCCCTGCAGGCAGTTGATATAACAAGTTTAAGAGAGGTAACCGTAAGTAAATGAAACGTGGCCTAAAGGCTGATCGTGAGGATTGGTTAATGGAAAACATTAAGGAAATGGAGACCGCTTCTGCTTCAGGGAACATCGGCAAAATCTTCAAGATTATCCGTCCTACTAGTCCCATGCGACCATCCGTCAGTGAAGCTATCAACGAGACAGTTGGCACACTGATCTAACATAGGTCCAGAAGGTTACAGCGGTGAGCGGAACACTTTGAGGACCCATTTAGCTAGCCTCCTGCTTCTACTGTGTTGCCGCCCCAAACTTGCGACGTAGTACCCTGATCGGCAGATTTGGAACCACTCACTAAGACTGAGGTCCGCAATTGCATCTCGGCTGCTGGCCCATATGATCACGTGATGGCACTTTTAAAAAAGATGGGGAGGCGTTAGTGGAGTCTTTGACTCGGTTGTTTCGATTTGTGTGGCCGACAGAGACCAACCCTCTGTGCTGGGGTCACTCGATAATAGTTGCCTTATTCAAGAAAGATATCAGGGGCTCTTGCGGAAACCATACCGGAATTAGTTTGACCCCAGTCATTACTAAGATTTTGGCATCCATTGTAATTCGTCGACACACTGCAGCCTGGGAGGCAAACGTTAGAGAAGAACAGACAGGATTTCACCCTGGGAGCGGGTGTATAGATAACATTTTCACTCCTCGTCAAATTCAGGAGCAGCGTTCTGCGTACTGCCGGCTAACAATGGCCGCAATTCTCGATCGTAAGGGTGCGTTTGACTTGGTGGGTCGATCTACATTATTAGAGTCGTTTAAACGCAGGGGTGTGCCGTGAACAAACTGTCGGCGCTTTATTGCCATAATTCGGCTCAGGTTAGAGATAACGGTGAACTGTCTAGCAGTTTCAGCATCAGGAGTGACGTACGTCAAGGCTGTCCACACTCACCATTTCCGTTTACTTTTTTGATGGACGAAATAATGGGGGACTGCCACACTCACAAAATGTTGGCGTGGACCTCCTACCCGGTGGAAAACCGACTGACGGTAATGTATTGCTGTTTGACAACTTTCAAGCAGCACAAACAATGCTGGACGATATTTCGCACTCCACCAAATACCTCGGAATGCGCTTTGCAGCCTCAAAGTGCAAAGTGATTATGCAAAATTGCTGTGATAACGCATATTTAATGTTAGATAATGAAGCCATGTAGGTTGTTGACCGGTTTGTTTACTTGGGAAGCTGCACTGGAGGTGGTGGAGGTGTAGAGAATGAAATAGAGGCGCGTATCTCCAAGTCTAGGACGTTATCCGCTAACCTGGGAGAACCTATGGCGGCAGAGAGTTGTCTTCCTGAAGCTTGAGGATCGCGTATATGAGTCGACAGTGAGATCTGTATTATTTTACAGCAACGAAATGTGGCCGCTCAAAGTAGAAGACGTAAGTCGTCTTCAGGTATTTGACCACTGATGTCCGCATTCGATCGTTTGTATCGAGTGGCACCAGTGAGTACACAACGAGGAGTTGGGAAGCTGGTATTTGATAGTGATTGTCAAGTGAATTCGTTTGTTCAA
The DNA here is from genome assembly GCA_008508345.1 of Paragonimus westermani. Lineage (NCBI taxonomy): Eukaryota > Metazoa > Platyhelminthes > Trematoda > Plagiorchiida > Troglotrematidae > Paragonimus > Paragonimus westermani. The sequence goes on from QNGE01006630.1 coordinate 17,059, forward strand.
TCCCTGCATTTACACAGACTTAGATGGATGGGTCCTGTATTAGGGATGCCAGCTAGTCATCTGCTACACCGAGCACTCTTTGCCCGCGTTGCGGCCGACTGACTTAAAGTGTAAGGTGGAACAGAGAAATGAATTTATTCACAAAGAGGTTGGCCACTGTAGATCGGGCTCATCATCCAGGCTGGGATCCTCGTGACTCACACAGTCGGTGACTGGAGACTCTAGGTGAGATGGCGGCTGATCCAGCTGAGTGGCGTGCGTGTTGTCGATGTTTGGCCCAGTTGTCTGTGAAGTGAGTGTATGTAATGGTGCGCGACAGTGAAAGCCGTAAGGAAGCTGTCTTGTTGATGACGCCTTACTTTCACCCACAGCTTGGTTGATCGCTTGCATGGTGTAGGCACCTTGATGTAGAATGTTTGATTATGGACGTACCTTTTCTTAGTAGCTAAGTTCCATTCCGTCCCCTACTTTTTTCTCTCTCCCTATAAAAGTTTTGCCTTTTACCCCCCGGTTATGTGACAGTTGAACATCAGTGTGAAGCACTGATGTATTCCTGTTTACAACGACGATGGTGATGGTGGTTGGGTTACTGAGTATCGACAGGGGTCGGATTCCATCTGTCTGTTCGACGATGTACTTCACTGGCCGAAATTATATCCAAATACCTAATCCCCAGAATTCGCCCTGAACACTGCAGATGAAAGCTGCTCAGATGGGTCCATTTCACCGATGATATGTCTCGATCTCATCATTGCACAATAATGTGGGCAACATCATGGCTTCGTGGACAGGCGATTTCATTTTCAACTTTAGGGTGCGGTTCCTATAGACACTTTTTTCAAGGCTTCTGAAGACATCGCTGACTTAGCGACACAAGTGCACAGCTCGTAGATCCCAAACTGGTCTGTAGAGGGCATACCACACAGCTAGCAGAAGTGTGAGCAACCCTCCACGATGACTCCATAGACGCGAATTTTTGGCGCAGGCATATTATCTCTGTCCTAGGTGTCACTGAACGAATGAACACGTTGTACTGTTGATACGCCTTCTAAAGTTGAATTCTGCGGTCTCAAAATCTGTGGCTACTCACCACAGTTCTCTCCTCAATGTATGTGAACAGAGCATTGTTATCTGCAAACAACAGAATGGGGATAGTGGAGTTATGCAACCGGCTTGTGACATCAAGGAGTCAAATATTAAGCATACGACCACCTCCGGTAGCTGGGGAAGTACTGGAGTGCTGAAGCTCACTTGTCGGGTACATCCTCGGTCAAGTTACCATTGCAGGTTGTATGCATCAAACTTTGTTTGGGTTCCAAGTAGGTGGCTTGTGAGTATACCAACCATTCTACCAACAATGTTGATCGATGAACCCCGACAACTCAGTTTAAAAAACATCAGTAAGTACAAGCTCCTGCTAGTTGTGTGGTGACACTGTACACTGAAAATGAAAATGCCGTGTTGAACCAACGAGAATACCTAGAGTGCTTCGAGTAACTGCGAAGCAACACCGATCCAGACAATGATATCTCGGACTTCGCACTCTGGAGAGTTTTGCACACTCAGTAATTAATACAGGATATAGTTAGATATAAAACTGAATAATTACATACTGTGATGATCTACTAAAATGGTGCAGTTTTAGTCACAATTCATCTTACAACTGGAACCTTTTGATATTTGTATTGGCACATTGCTTGTTTGCTAGTTTCTCTTGTGAAAAACTCGTCTTTTCTTTCTGTACCCTACACACCGGATGCTTTCAAATGAAACAGGGTGGTCTCTCTGTTAAGTTAATACGAACAGCCTTATAGTGGTTTACACATTGTTCTTTATTACTGAATCTGAAGGCGCACCAATCTGGAGGTGGAACGTTGTTGGTGTTCCTGACTGCTCCATTACTCTTTAAGTTCGCTAACTGATCGAGAATTCATGCGCGTAAAATCGATACAGACACAACTGTGAATAGAGAATCATCGTGCTCCCAAAAACAACGTTCTATACCATTGTAGGGAATAGAATCGCCTTACACAACAAACCCCGAGAAAATTCGGTTTGCTGTGACAATCAACAAGCATTGAAAATGTGGGATTACGGATCTGCAGAATGAAAGGATTGATGTGTCCTGTACTTGAGAATTACATGCCACAAAATTAACCGTTGTGTACCAAGTTCACTGAACAGAATGCACTATGCTTCAGAGAACAGTCCCGAAAATTATTTCTTGATGGATTTGTGTGAAAATTTAGGAGAATTCCAAGGGAATTTACTTTAGTGTCAGAGAGCAAACAAGGAGTTTACATGTAATCCGCAATCTTTGCACACGTGAACTATGGGTGAAGCTATTCGAAAAACTGACACCAAAGTTGGCAAATTACTAGCTGGTCTACATATTTGGCATTCATTAAATGAAAAAGCAGTTAACGGTGAGGGACAGGAAGCGCAAATGAACAAGGGTAACGAACTCGATGCACTAGTGCCGTTTCGAGTCCAGTGAATAGTAATGCCTGACGGTGAACAGTTACCTTCAAGGCCAGAAGCTGAAGTGTTCCGTATGAATACCGGAAAATGAGCGTTGCATAGAACTTTCATCCGATCAACCGTGGCTTGAGCAAAACGGATTAGGTTGTATTCTGTAGTTTGTTGGTCAGATTCCATTGCGCTGGCTAGATGACCGACCTTTTTAATATTTCTGCCAAACGAATCTGTTACCACGCGTATGCGGTGACAGCTGACGTGATTTTGAGGAAAATAGTTTGATGGAAATAAGAATGCTTAAGACGCCTTGAAGGAGTGATAACGAACATGTCAAGAGCCTTCTGAAGATGTCAAGATCAATAGGGTCAACACACATTAAGACGGGTACTGATAATAGTTTACTGTTTGTAGCCGTGTTAATGTGACGGATCCGACAGCAGCTTACAGACGTGGTATACATCACATGTGGCACAGTGTGGCTACTGATTGCAATGGTTGATTGAGTTGCAAAGCNTGAGGAAAATAGTTTGATGGAAATAAGAATGCTTAAGACGCCTTGAAGGAGTGATAACGAACATGTCAAGAGCCTTCTGAAGATGTCAAGATCAATAGGGTCAACACACATTAAGACGGGTACTGATAATAGTTTACTGTTTGTAGCCGTGTTAATGTGACGGATCCGACAGCAGCTTACAGACGTGGTATACATCACATGTGGCACAGTGTGGCTACTGATTGCAATGGTTGATTGAGTTGCAAAGCATGAACAAAGGCTAATTTAGTCACTACTATTGTGTCTGTGCAAGCAGATAGGCGGAAAATCAACTGCACTACACGACAACAGCCTGCTAAATAAGAGGTAAGTCAAATACTAACATCAGTGACAACAGTGTAGCAGTGAAACCTTCCAACCAGAATGGCCTGGCTCACACGACCAGGCACAGAAGCCAACAGAGTTCCCCCTGGTTAGCTGCTAGCAGACTGTGGTATCACAGTAGACCAAAATGCTGCTGGGGATTCGTCTTGCCAGACTGTATGCGCAAGTAGGCGCTGATAGGGTGCAAATGTTAAACAAAGTTTCAATATGTCAACATACTTAGCCTTACTGTTATAAGTCTGCGGAAGAGGGATCACATTCTGGAAGAAAAAGGTGAACGTGCATATCGCTGTACAACTATACGTTCGTCATAATGCTATTAATCTAATGGTGTGAAGTTTTTTTTACTACTTACCTTCAAAATAAGGCGGTGACCTGTTAATATTATTCTCGCATTTCGAATAGTACATGTATTACTCAGCCTTCTTTGTCAAACGTGGAAAATTAAAACAGTTAACTCAAAAACGGCGATATGTCTGTGTTAGGTGGCGGAGAGTGTGGAATTTGTGTTGACTTGAAAAAGAAGGTTTTTGTTAGTCTTGTTAAGTACCTGTAGTAAAGACGTGATGTTTTTATGAAAAGCACGAAGCTGACGTATTGTTCATACTATCTATAAACTGCATGTCTAGTATTTACTCAACGTTGTCACCGGTTCGTGAATATAATACATCATCCTGAAGAGCAACTGTTCATAATTGTGAAATGGTACCCAACAAAAATGAACGTGAACGAACTGCTGAAGTCAGGATAGGTGATTTGTATATTCACGTACACAGACTAACTTGGTCTAATCGCTAGTATATCAAGTGTGATTAGTGCAATATGTGAGTAGTAGTAAACTACGGGCCAATAATTCGTTCACTTGCCCATTCACTGACAGCAGCCATAAGCCTGACCTGAAGAGCCTGTGTCTCCGGCCACTGCTGTTCTCAACAGTGACCTTAAGTAGATTAGAAGAAACTTTGTCCCAAAAAATGATACGAAAAACAATGCTAAGCGAAAGAATTAGAACTGGTATGAATGTAGTAGTTGTGGATAGTACGATGAACTGGAAAGACGACAGTGAATCTGTAGATCGATTATCGTGTACACTGGATGTTAAACCAATTTACTAGGGTAAGCTGTTGAAACCTATGGAAGTGGATTGAAGTTCATCATGAGGACGTTAGACGAATGTTTACACCGAGACAAAAAATGATATGGGTTAGAAAAATGAGGTCATGGTCGGTCCATATAAAAACAACTTGGCCCCCAGAAGCTTTGCGCGAAGGAAGAAAGAACGTCAACCGATAAAGCTAGCAAAGTGGGTGAGTGGATCTTGTGAATCAGGACTGTTAACAAAGATGCTGACTGGCGTTGTGACCTATGCCTCATTCACCGATGTCATAACTATACTCTGTTTCTCGCTTGAAAGCGATAAAATACTATTCGACCTGATACTCTGTGTTAGTGTGGGTAAGCTGAATTGTCAAGTATAGCCACATACAAGCGCCATAGTTTGTCAAGGAAGCGGAATGAACCGATTGATTCAGCTAGTGTAGGGCCAAATGTTCAATGATATGCCAACAATAAATTCTCGATCAGTGACAGCAACTGACAGCTATCAGTCCTGTGACGGGTAATCCTGTGCGACCACCGCCTATAATTAACGCGAGGGTCGACCGCTTTGGAAAAACGGGTGCACGCCAAAGGTTGTACTGAACACGGAAACTCTCGGAGTTAAGTATAGACAGTTACATGAGGCCTGTGGACTTGCTAGACCGGTAACGGTTGTGTCTATAGATTGACCAGCCTGACATAAGTATCCAAGCTTGTCAAGCAGCCAGAACACGGTCCACCAAAACGATTTTGTGAATGGGTTCTGACGTTAATATGATATTAACTTGTGACAAATGATGGAAATGATTAAGAAATACTAACAACCGCCGATAGTGAATTTACTTCAAAAATACCAAATTCAGGACAAATGACCGAACGGCAAATCAGACCAAAAGCGAACTGAAGACAGTGTTCACGCGAGTAGATAGAAAATCGGAACGGGAACTCGATTAAACAAAGTTTTTCGGATGGAAATTCAGTGAAGCTAATGTTTACGTGCAATTTAAGTGGCTGAATTTAATCGTCAAAAACACTGGTGAGTGTCTATTCCAAAGGGGTGCATTGCAAGAAAGAGGGTCTCGAAAATTAAACGGAGAAACGTGATTGCCTCCACTCCGTGGACACACAAAAGCTTTAGAACACTCAACCTGTGCAGCAATTTGAACTCCTGGAATACTACTGTGTTCACATTCCAACCAACTCTTACTGCCTGAAGTAAAGTACATAATGTAAAGAACTGCTAGTGTATGTGAAGTAGTTCATCACAGCTGTAAACTCGTCCCATTGTACGTTTACCAAGTGTGGAGTGTTTGAAGATACTTTATTCTCCATACTCGGCAAAACCATCATGGAGGTCGGTATCCCACGGCAACACAACCATATCTGTTTCCAGCTTGTTAGCCACTCTCGAAACATTTAAGATCGCCACTTTCCACATAATCATTACATTCACGTGAATATGAATGAACCACTAGATAGAGATTCACACCTGAGTTGACCAAACCAATTAAATTTGGGTTTCACATTACCTAATAAAGTTAAATGAACCATGACACACAAGTTAAGGTAATATGCACTAATTATAAACTGTCCTAGAGCATGCCGCCAGAATGGAACTGATGGGAGGTCGCTTGTAGCGAATAACACTTTAATCAGTAGAAATAAACCATAGATATGAACTTCAACGGGTCCCACTGACTGCTTTCAAAGCCCATGTGGCTGGCACGAGTTAGGTTAATTTGGGTGGATTACCGAAAGGGACATACGGGGTTCAGGAAACCGCAGTGGGTCTGACGCAATCGCAGGAGAACTGCGATGAACTAATTGGCCAGATTCAATCGAATGGCGTCAGATTAACGACACCCAGCATGAATATGACACTACAGAATGATGACGTGTTAAAATACATACTGACAGTAAATGTCTGGACTCACGAATGAGTGAAAATCGGGAGGAAACCATAAATCCAAACCATACAAAAGAGCGAATGTTCATAGGTAGGGCAGCTATGTGGCGCTGGTCACATGCCCGACGTTCACATTGCCCGTTGCGTTTAGCCCAGTCCTTCAAGGGCGCGTCACCTGCACATTTCCTGTGCTCTGTTCGACCGACGCTAGAGCCAGGCCTAAACGTGTGAACTAGATTAACGACAGATATGCCACTATTTGAATCAGGATAGACGGGCGATCGATCGGTTGTAGACGCTGCAGACAGTCCCGCCACATGGACATCTATCGACGCCGAACGTGGGCGTAGCAGACGATGGCTAGCGAAACTTGGTATGAACCAAATGTGTGAGGCGTGTCGACTATCTCTGACTTTCTAATCCGAACCAGTTAAACTGTGCCACGTTCAAACAGCGAAACAGTGCCACAGATGAAAAGTTGAGGATTTGGTTAATTACTGTCTATTGAGACTGTCGGACAGCCTGATAACTACTCACTAGCGAAAGTGGGTGAGCGTTCAGATTTGACAATTTACTCGTGCCCAATGTGAACTCGGTGGCGCAGTGGTCAACATGGTTGCCTCATAAAAGCGTGGCAGGAGTTCTAATCCCGAATGTTATGAAAATTTGCATCACTGACGAGCTCTAACAAAAACAAAACTTGAGTCTAGTGGTTCTCTTCGAAATAGGCCAGTTGGAAAATCCATCTGAACCTGAAGGCCGTGATCACATGTGGGTGATGTTCAGCTTGAAACATAACAGTAGTCACATTGCATTGGCTCTGACCAAAAAAGTAGATGTTAGTGTCTATCACCTTCAATGAATCTCCCTGGCTAAGTCAAATTGTTCTAGATGCAAAAGCCAAACAAGTGACAGCTATCATCGGTCTGGTCCACTGAATTTGAATTCTGCGCCTACTATCGTCAGTGGTTTATGGGCACTCCCTCAAGCTGTATCAACTGCAAAAGAAATTCCAACGTTCACAGCTTGTCTGTTTGACTCGCTCATGGTGTGCACTTAGTTTCAGCAACTATATGTGTATTTCAAGCATGGTGTAATTTTTCGTAGACTGCGTTGTCTAGTTGGTCGAACAGTTATTGCATCCATACTTCCTAGTTTTCCTCATCTCTCTATTATAAACGACAACTGGTCAACCCTTTGTTGCGCTACATGCATATAGATTTTGACCCCAGAACGCTTCCAACCTGAACCCAGTAGTGTCTATCTGCTTTGTGCATATCGTTTCAGTGAACAATCAACTCGGATGGCATATCTAATCACGAGATTAACCATAGGTATTGTTCGGTGGAGTTAGGGAGGTCAACTGAAATCAAGTGCACACGTTTACAGAGCAAACGAGACGCCCAGATATGCAAATATCGTGGTTAAATTCAATCATCTTGGGAAGCTGAACAGTGCACGCACGCACGTGCGCATATACCTGAGACAAGATGCTGTCTACTTAAAACTCTGTACGGTTATATCCTTTGTAGCAAATGGCATCACCAAGTTCTCGTGCTGGCATCAGCATATTTATTCTCCACTCTTGTACATCGAACATAGTGTCATTTCCCGAATGGTTCCGGCAGGCCTGTTTCTGAGATGTAAGTGAGAAAAACGGTTTGTACGAAACACGTCGCAATCGGCTATTACCTCCCATCCATAGTGATAGTTATATACCTTGTAATTTCTGAACGGTGGCTACCGTTGAACACAAGGCTAATATCTTCAGTCACAAAAACAGAACAGGCAGCTACCTCATCAGATAGCTGATCTTTATAGAGCACTGTCAAAGTAGTATCTGGGATCTTTTGGACGACGCGTCTCCCGCATATCCTAGAGGAAGAATAAGGTCACATTTAATTTAAAATCATTGGATTTCTTTTATCCAGCTTAACAAAACCTAGAAAAGACGTAAGTCACAAGATGCTAACATTTTGACGCAACTTTATTAGTCAATGGAACAAAAAATGAAATCTATACATAAAATGATCACATCGACAGATGAAGGAACCAGCCAAATGGTTCCAAGTTTCAAGCCATGATAATACGATCAGTTACGTAGCAAGCAAGGTGAGTACGTTTACGTTTACTCACTTAAGACTAGTTGATATTATTTCACTAAAGTTGTTTTACAAACCGCCGGCAGCTTCAGATTATGAGTACTGAACAACTGCATCGATGGTTGACTTTGTATTAAGTTATGTGCAGTAATCATCGAAGCCGCTTTTTGTGGTTGGTCCAATCAATAGTTCCTAGATTGGTTCAATTTTGTCATACATGTTTCACATGAAGTAATTTGATGTTCACATTGGTGACTGGCAGCAGGAAATTCACATGGTAATGTTTGACGACATATATCACCAGTTTGTTTTGACAAATAGTCATGCCTATTTTACAATAAGTCGGAAGTGTTCTGCTTCCAGTCATTTTTGCATTTCATCATTACTTCTCCTTTAAACCCCTCCAAGTAACTTGAGTGATCTCTTTCCTTACCGGTTCCCAATAGTGTCACCTGGAACGATCTTCAAGCTACATAAACTGTTGATCTCAGCATTACACCGGATCCAGACGAGGCTTCTGAGGATGGGTAAGTGTTTTGGAGTTACTTGCCCATTTTGTTCATCTTTTACACTGCCAGCGTTTTTTCACTTTGGCCGGGTCAAAAACGTGATCTGTTTCCATGATGTGCTTTGTGATTGATGAGGTTGGATTTCGTCTCGGTCGTTCTGTTACCAATGTCCTTTGCGTCGTGGCGTGTATGAACCACTTAGGCATATGTTCAGCCATTCTTTGTCGTAGGTACCGATTTGTTCTGCCGATATAGACGTCACTGCAAGTGCAAGTGAACTGATAGATTACATGTGAGACAGAACATTTCGGTAGGTCACGATTACGAATAAGCTGAGTGACACAAATAGTTGTGCGTAACAATCGCAATCCAACCGCAGGGAATGTGTGAGTTAGAACAGACTGTTATTTTTTACTTACGTCAGTTGTGACATGATCGCCTTTGAAAGGTAGGTTCAAAAAGACCTGCTTTTTGGGGACCCTACTCACCAGAGTCTTTGACAGTCTTTTCTGGCTGTGAACATTGATGAACATATCAGGGTATACGTTTTCGAGCAATACCTTTCTTAATTTCGCCTCTTCTTTATATTCTGATGTTTTACGTTCGTGACTGAAGGGAGTAAACGAAATTTTAAGAGATCAATTATCAGAGCAACTTCTTTTGCAGTAATTCTCAAAGGGCTTTCATAATTACATAAAGTATGTAAGAATTTTCGTCAGTTTATTTTTATTTCCCCATCTGTTGGTGTTAAGTCGGGTACGTCCTGAGAACCACAAGGAGGCAGTCGAAAACGGTCGGTGAAGCCTGCAAAGCTAAATTTCCAATGGCTCAAGAAACCTCATTTGCATCTCCAGTGATTCTTACCTTACCGGTACTAGTCAATAAGTGAATCCGGACGTGACATCCCCAGTCATTCACATTTACCACCAGACCCACTCCGGTGCCTACATTAAGAGCAGAGTCTATCGTTGTCGGACTCTACAACCCATATCTGTGTGTGCAAACATATATATATATATATATATATATATATACTAAAGGTTCGTTAAATTGTTGTGACAAAGAGACGTTGTCGGCGGTGTGTGTTTGGAGGCTTGGCTATCATCAAATTATGTATTTAAGTAACGGTAATCCCTCATACAAGTTTTGCCCATTTCGAAAACACCCCTAGTTTCCGCGAGGCTAATGTGAACACACTGTTTTCACAATAGTAACTTTGTATTCACTAGTACAGAAGTGCCTTANTGCCTTACCGAAAAGTAAGTTGGTACATAGCCGTGGTGCTTAAAAAATAAGGAACAGCGTGGTTCTTCTGGACAGATTAGTCTGGGAAAAGAAGAACCAGTAGACGAGCAGAAACTAATTATACGTCAACCATACCAGTAGTGATAATGGCATGTGTCATTTAAAACTTTTAATCACGGTAAAGAACTGTAACTACAGCTCCATTCCATCAACCAACGCGTATGAAACCTAGATATATACAGTAGAACCTTAGTGTTACGACCATCCTCAGTTTCGGCCAGCTGGTGCTGTTACTGGGATAAACAAAACACAACTCACCCACTTCCTCCACGACGCAAATTACACAGACGACAAAATGCAAGATGGACCCTAAGCTGAAATACACTGACCTTATGTGTGTGCAAATCTTCACTGTTAAAGCTTATCACGATAAAATCATGCTCGAAATGATTCCAAAAAATGGTCACACGTGTTACATTCTTAGCTGTATGTTTTTCCATTACCAGTTGTAGGGTCATATCACCTGAAAAACATGTACCGACGTATCCGTTTTGCAGACATTAGGTGGAGAATGTGCACACCCAACTTATTGCACACGTGTCACTTATTCTGTCACACGTGTGACGTGGACTTTAACACTTACATTGACCAAGTTCCCGCCATATATATTGGTCTATGCTCGAATCAATCTTAACCAGCCAACCAACTGTGGGAAGAATGACAAGCGATAGTTCACGGGAAAATCAGAGAGCAGGGATGGGATATACTACTTAAAAGACATGCAAAACTTAACAAGTACAGTCATTCGAAACTTTGAAGGACATTTTTTAAGTCACAATGAGCATCTTCCTCTTCTTAAAGGGTTTGTCTGACGGGTTCACGCAATCAAATGCTTCATTTAATACCAACCCCATCCAACATGAAGTGAAGTACGCTGAACGAACCTAGCGAATTTGTCATGCTTCTTTCCTGGAACCAAACCACCCTTCCAACATTTGCCTTTACGCTCGCAAAATATGTATCATTTACACCACAAACAGTAATGACGAGAGACAGCGAAGCCTTCCCAATGATTCTTTTCGTGACCACACATTTACACTCGCTCGTTCAATAGGCGTGCTACTATGTACGTCATGTGCATCTTTTTATTCAATAAAACCCCCTCTGTGATTAGAATACCACAACTTCACCGAATAAGGTTTCAGTTGGTTATGCAAGTCAACCTGCTTGTCACGAGGCAAAAAACACATCTATCTAACTCACAGTCTACGGATACCAGCGAAATATTGCTATTATCAAAACGATCTCCACGGTAGCTTTAAGATAGTCACATTCGCTCACTTCTGGCCTGATAGTTGAACTTTATTTTACTAGTAACCTTACTTAAGGAAATTTTCCATCTCACAAACAGTATCAAAAATGAGCAAAAACGAAATACAACACTGTGTTTCATCCTATTGCTTTTCAAGTGTACTGAGGAAAGCGTTCATTGATTATAGCTCAATCCACAATTCGGTTCAAGTTCTTAATCCTCGTTTTTTGGTACTATTTAAATTAGGCATTTTTTGTTCCGTACCAGCTTAAAGGATACGCAAATTACGAACTACTGGTAAGCAGTCGGGGTTACTGTTGCGATGAATTGAACGTCCTTAACAGTTAAATGCAACTGTCACATTCAAAACTGCTTCACTTCAGTCGACCCCGCTGGGAAGGTCTGTCTGCAAAAGCCGGTTAATCTAGTATATAGTCCCCATAGTTGATATTTTCTACATGTAATATTGTGTACCATTGTATGTAGGCCGTTAATTACTGTTTGAAAGAGAAGTCCACCCACCAGACAAACACTGGACCAAATGCCCGCCTTCAAATGTAATACTATCATTGTAACATGACAGACGAACATTACGGTTGTTATCTCTTCCCTTACTTACAGACGGCTATTTCGGTTGCAGTAATTTTTCTCGAAGGTGGACCTTGTGGCATTCAACATGTACTATTGAATTACCTCTCCTTGTTTCTGTGTACAATATATTGACGTGATTTTCAAGGAAGGTGGTTCACGTATGACACACAGGATGACCGAGTTCGCTAAGCTTCAGCCATGCCTAAGATGGACCGCATGGCTCAACGGTAGATTGTAAGCGTGTAGAGTATGAAATAACCAATGCAAAAGGCAAGCCATTCTTATTTCGAGCTGCTCAGTGAAGCCATAAGATATCTCATACTTTGAAACCATCATGAATGATAGTAAATCATTACACTGCACATGTTGAACTTGGAAAACACGACGAATAAAGGAAAATCAATGATGGACGAAGAGAAAAACAGTGAATAATCACACAGAATGTCTCTTGTTTGCTTATAACACACTATGGTTGTGAACATGTGATTCGTTTCTTCAGATTCCCATATCAAATACTTCTCAACGAAGCCCACTGTAATTTTGTTGCATATTCCGCAGTGCCAAAACTGTCAGCCAAGTACCCAAAGCCATTCTGCCTTCTCCTTTCATTAGCCCCATTAACATGATGGGTTATCATTCACG
>QNGE01006631.1:0-29805 GCA_008508345.1 Paragonimus westermani
GATGAGAGTAAACGAAATGTTAACATATCGCAACATGTCTTCCCTCTGTCCTGACGAAGTACCTGAAGGAAACCTAGTGCTTCAAATAGCCCATGTTTTAAATGTAAAACAGTGCGGTTATTTAGCGCTGCAATAAGTAATCTCTGCATTTTCATATACATTTATTTCATTTACTTATTTCTGCATCCATGTATTAACATACAACCATTGTCACACGCTAACGACGAATGAAACGACATCAGTACAGCACTGCGCAGTCTGAACTAGAAAGCCGACGCAAAATGGACTGGAATTGTGTGACAGAGCATGCTGCTGTATTGTTGATGCCGTTCTTGGTTTCGTTTGTGTAGGTCGATTGCATGACTTACTGGGCCTCGGCTCATGCTTGTCTGTGTTGCTTCCTTTGACGGGACTGTTGCTAGGACCTTCACTCTAGAAGGACGCTGATCCCCGTGTCCCAACGTTGCTCCGGAGGGGCAGTCAGTGACGAATGTTGTTTCGTGTGTTCTCTGTTCGAACGCGTCCTTTCTTTTTAGGTTCCCCTCTACTTATCGGTACGTGGTCTGTCGACCGTGGAACGAGATTCATTTTGTGCACTACGATGCCGGATTTCGAAAATAATTTACGTTGATGTCGTTTTTGATTAACAGCCATTGAAAACGAACGGATATCGGTCGATAACACATAACAGAGTGACCTTATTTCTTGCACTAAGCTCCAAGGTAATGGGGCGGAATACAAGGTGAAGTGTTTTTTCTCCACGATAATTGGAGATTTCACGGTCTACGACTAGGATTCTTGTGACTTTAAAAGTAAATTCAAATGTGACTGCTGACTAAAACAAAGCCATACTCTAGAACTGAGTCTACTGAAATCTCACTTCACGCATTTAATTTGGTTACATCACTGCTTTCCTGGCTAATACGTCAGTTCAGTGGTATTGCTTGCGTGTTGGTTGCCAGGTGTTACGCAGCGTCTTTTTTCAATATGTCACTGTGGTAGCCTGTTGGGACTTTTTCGCTTACCGGGTAAGCTGTCTTCATGTGATTTAACTCCCTCCGGTCAGCCTGCCGAAACCAATTTCTGACAAGCTGCTATTTATTTTATTGACGCTATAGTGCTTTATGTTGACAGCCGCAAACGACATAGATTTGAACCACATGGTTCACGTCAATGTTTTCTGGACTTTCACTACGTTCATTCGGGAACTATGTGTGTTGCTCGGGACAGTCAAAATGTACCACTACACCACACGCCATTCTCTATGCAATGACCTGCAAGCAGTTCGTCAACATCTTACAATGTTGTTTTATATATAGCACATAATGTAAGCAGGTTTATCAAGGAAACATTCACTGGTTTGTGGAAAATGTGAAAACACAATTTGGAGCTCAGTTGAATATGAAAAGTTACACTGCACAACATATGCATTGTAATGTTATTATCAGGTCATTGTAGGCCGCACTTATTTTTGTACACGTGGGCCTCTACACTTAGACGCATATGCGTAAGTCACAGGACTTACCTTATACACTCCATTTATGGAACTACTGCGGTATACCTCAACCGTACGACCATAGACAATCTCTACTGAAGATGCCAGAAGGCACTTTGAGAGATCGAATAGTACTGTTCGATCTCTCAGATGAGTTACGTAAGTCATGGCTTACACATGTCAGGAGACATGGTCTCTTCTACTGTCAGATACACAGGGTTGTGAAGTGCCTCGTAATGATTCCGTTGTTTCCCGATTGAAACCACTGGAAAGCTAGACGTCCCTGTAGCCCCTGCTGATGGTGTAAAAAGGTTTAGTTTTGCTATCGGCATTTCTGGGGACCTTTTAGTTCCATAAATTACAGACTCCTGTTATCGAATCTGAGAGTTTTCAACCTGTCACCGTTGTAGCTCTGCAAGGCTACTTCTTCGGATAGAGGAATTTGTTGTTGGGAGATCGTTCCCATAGGAGAAAAAGGAATCCGGACTAATTCAAGCAGTTCATGGGATTTCGTGGGTGTCCATCCTTCTCTCCATATTGTCATTGATCTATGCCATTCATCAGGCATCGGGACTAAAATGACCCTGCCCCATCTCGCCGATGGCATCAAAATAGTCGAATATACATGGCATAAACCTCCTTGCAATGAGATCGTCAGCGGCTTTGTCGATCGCTCCGGCAAGAACTACGTTCACGCCGGGGAACCTGGTTAGCCATTGCTTTCTCCGACGCCTCCGTCCGCAAATACCGTGAAGTACAAGAACCGGAATGCGAGCATCGAATGCGAATGACAGTAGCTGTGGTTCAATGACGATGACTGGGCTTCCAGACACAGTTGTTAGATTCTGGTTGCCATAATTGTTCATGTCTCGACTTGGACAGCCTTGTAATGCCCGATCCACGTGTGACCTTATATGGCACACGACGACAAACAAATTGGTATGCCTCGGTGCAATACTTTGCTTCAACAAATCAGTTACCCTCTCCAAATCTTTTTTTGTACCTCCTATTTTGCGTCAGCTGCCTGCAGCACTTTCACATATGTGACAGTCTCATTCATCCGTGTTTATGCATTCTGGAAGGCCAGTTGCATGGGCTAGTCTTCTCATAACTTTTGGATGTCCCCTTCCTAGTATTATCCCTGCTTATTTGTCGTTGTCAACTGCTGAGCAAAGTTCATCGGTGACATTGAGTTTAAGACCTCCGAAAATAATTCACGCCATGTATTCGGCGGGGACACAGTTCGGGATAGCATAATACTACTGTTCTCGCTGACTTCGTGAAATCGCCTCTTCTATCTTAGGGAGATACCGGTTTGTCTTTCTGCAGACATAAATTTGTGTGGGCCACATTGGATTGGCATTTGCGAGTTTCTGTTCTCTCTGTTGATCATATAGTTTTCCGATTTATTCTTCGATCTACAGACTTCAAAATTTCATTAATCAAGCTTAAATCTACGTGGTTAAGACAGTCTCTAAGAGGTATCTTGCACTTCGAAGCTGTAGTGAGCAATCCGAAATACTCGACAAAACGGTGAATACCGTTTGAAGCAGTTTGTTTCAAAAATGTCAGATTTAACAACTTATAGTCATTATGGCCAGGATACCCTTAGTTTCAGTTGAACAGAAGTACTACGTCCGCGTTGCGTGAACACCGTACGAAGCTCTCTCTTACGTCCCAAGTATTCAAACTGAAGAGGTCTGAAAAATGTGGCTCACGTTGCTCTTTACGCATCACCTGTTGATTAGTTCTCCACAGATCCTAGCATTGAGTTAAGCATGTGACTATGGCACTCACAAGGAGTGTAATGACATTACAACTATAAGGAACACACCAGTTTTTCCTCACCCTAAAGTCGGTGAGACAATATGCAACCCTAGACGAACAGTTTTGTAAAAGGTATGGAACTAATGAGGTATATTAAGCAGCACATGAAAAGAGAGTACCGTCGAGCTGTCAGTGAAGACATGTCACCAGTAAGCAAGACCGCGACATATTTACCTATCTTAGAAATCCGCATAATAATTAACTTGACCTACATGGTGGCAAAATTATGAGTGAAAATATCAACTAGTTTTTCATTCTAACATAATATAAAAATCATTGAGCGTCTTGTTACGCTTAGCATTGATTGATGGCTGTCAGAATGTTCTACTATTTCTATTAGTTCGTCTTGCGGACTCACATGGCAGTCATACTTGTTAAGAGAGCAATACCTAGGGACAACATGAGTAAAGTTCTGTAAAAAAAATCAGAGAATACAGCGAGACCATTCACATATATCGTGGAGAAGAACAGAGTGAGGGTCACACCCTGACGAACCCGGTAGTTGTTTGAGGTGCCTGTTGATTTGTGACCATTTCGTGTAGTATATTGGACGTCTTGTTAGGCGTAATCATTTACCAATTTTGAACGCATCGGATTTAGTTTTTTCCTGCGGAATTTTCAAAGCCATATTGCGAATCAACATCGGAGTGATAGTCAAAGTAGCAGCTTTGCACATCCTACTCGTTGTTGAACGTTGTGGTGTTTAAGTGAAACCATCATTTATGGACGTCGGCCGTTGTTCGAGAGGGATGACAATTGACTCAGACTAGATCGATTATTTGGGGAATAACATGCACTTGCACTACATAGGAGTACTAATTACGCACACGTTTATATTGAACACCTCTGAAAGCACAGACCAATCCACTGGGTCTAACCCACCTCTATAATAAATTGACAATTGTTGGCCAGCAATACGTATAACGCCGCTTCAGACTTTAAAAAACGTGGCGGTCTGGTTTATATACGTCTTCAGAACAAAACCACACTTGGCCTTCCTTAATATTCACCTTTCCTGTTGCAGTGAGTTAACGAAGTTTACTACAAGTTGAAAACCCAGTTGTACTGGGTTGAGTAAATTTTCCGTGATTGTCACAAGAGCTCCTGGATCTTCTCGTAAATGTATGAAGTATTGTCTATTGACCCCAGATGAAGCAGTCGTTCGTAATTGTCTAAACAAGTTTGAACAATCCGCTTGAGATCCCGATCAATGCTCTCACCTTGCAAAAGAGTATGCTACAGGGCAATTCAGGTTTTAAATGTTATATCGTTCAATATCTTGGACAAAACCGCGAACCGTAGTTCTCGTGGATAGTTTTACTCATACATACCAGGCCGGGGGCTAGTCCAGCGGTAACGATTGTCGTATGGCGATCAGTCGCGATGTCAATTTCTGTTACCACGAATGCTTCTGCAGAGGTCTGGTCAACATAGCAGTGTCCAATATGCAGGTCGTTTTACATTTCATATGACATCACGCATATTGTGGTGTTTGGACTGCAAATTCAGCTTTTAACTTTCTACACGTTACAGAGTGGATATGGTAAAATTGGAGGGCCGTCTGTGGTGCTTCTCGAAGCGTTTTGTTGAGCTCTATACTCTTCTGGACTCGGTTTACATCACGTGGCATTTTAAGAATAGTTTCGCTGAAAGATGATCGTTCTAGGTCAGTGATATGAGCTGATATGACTTGACGGCTAATTTCATTCCGTCACTTGTCGCACGTAACCATGCTTCTTGATTCTGGGTACTGCCTGAACTTCTTGGCTCTTTTTTAAGCTGCCGTGAGGATGTTTCATCGGGCTTCTGACAATTTCAGGAACTTTTCACGTATTATTTGCGTGCTATGCCCACTGCCTCTTATACCTGTCTGAATTGTTTTCAACTGTTTAGCGGAGCAGCAATTAGGGGTTGTATGGTTCATAGTGTTGAGGTCGCGTTTATTGAGCACACTTCAATGGGAAACGTAACCAGTTTCTCAATAGCCAGCCTTTGTGATGAGTGATGTCTCCATATTATCAAATTGAAAAGAGCAATGATATTCCATCGCACATGATTGTTGAGGATAATAATGGAGTTGGTAAAACAGGACTTTGATGATCGGTCGTTCTCCACGCATGCCAATTAGATTACAACCGTAATCACCCAGCTGAGGTGACATCAGTGCCTATTATTTCGTGTATATATGACTGAGCTGTGTGTTTAGTTCAGAGCCTAATCTGCTTCAATAAATCTGAATAGAGTCATGATGCATGATCAAACCGGATCCAGAAAAACAGATGGAGCAATGGCAAAATAAGTACACTTTTTGCAGCAAACACATTAGACACAGGATGACGAGATTGCCTTCCAATCTGGTCTCTCAAACGGTACGCGGATCAACCTGAACTTTCACATTCACAGCAAAAAACACTATGTGCCAATTGTCATTTTTATGAGGGCACTTGGAAGCTACTGAAAATGTTTCTGACCGCATTTTCATGGCTTCTGTTAACGGCAGCAATAGATCCAACGGAGAAAGGTGGGAGATTTCAGATTTTTGACCATTTTCTGGGAATCACAGGACTTACTGCTGACAGAGTAACATTACAACGCTACGGCTGTGACCAATTTGTTCGTTCCTAGGAAAACTCCAGTTTTGCTGGGGAACACTAGTCATGGATTCATCTGAAGAATGCAGACAGTGTTAGGCAGACAGTATATGTGCTATCGTTTCAATGCGTTGATCAATTCGGATTAATTTAGTTACCTGCTAACCAATCTGTTCTCCACGGTGAGACTTCTGAGGTCATATATGTTAGCGTGTGTTAGAAGCAAAACCATAATTTCGAAATCCCAATCGCCGCCTCTTCATCTTCTATATGGAGATTGCCTTGTTCAACTGATAACTGCTCCCTCATTGCACTCAGCCATATATAAAGAAGTGATGTAGTTCAAAGCTGACGAAGGGAGGTCTGCTGGACCGTCGCCAGTTATGTCTATACAGTGATCTGAAATTTTGGCTGCACCTTTTATGGAGATATTCACAGAATCCATCACACAGATGACAATTGCTGACTGGTGAGACGCATCACGTCGGTGGCGCCAGTAGCTTTTAGGAAGTTCCTCCTTAAACGTTTAGTCTTGTGAAATAGCTACACTGATCCACGTTATTCCGCGTATTGTTGGCCTTAGCCCACTGTTGACACATTGTATTGTTTTGTCCATTCAGTGTTTTCATCCCTCAATAACCAGTGCAGGGTAGTTAGTTTCTGTTTCCCTGATTATAGTAATGCTTTCAGCAGCAGGAGCAGCAGCAGTAGCAGAAAGATCTTGTTTCGCATGGCATTCAACCATCTTCTATAATTTTATCGAGTGTTTTTTAATCGCTCCCAGTTCACTCGCTTAACTGCTCAGAAAACCCCCTTACTTGTCATGAATTCGTGTATCCTCCAGAGTGCAAGTCCTCCTCTATCTTTCACTCCCATTTATATGAGCCACATGCCCATTTCCAAGGACTCAGTTGTGCTAAAGCGTGCTGATTTCATTGCCTTTGGTGTATACCGTTTGGATATTTTCTCTCTAGCCTGGGAAATGTCCTTAATGAATTGGATGGTTCGTGGAATGCACGCCGCTTGTCGCCCACTACGTCTAGGTGTATTGTTTCATTTTCCGTCCTTAAAAATATGCCTGTCAGATACAATTCCAAGACGAGTTCCTTCCTTTGTCCCAGTCTGTTTGGTCTTTAGATGTACCTTTGGGCCACAACTGGACGTGATCTCTTCATGGTATCAGCAATCTCACTTTTTGTGTTTCACCCTTAAAATTATTTTCAGCCTATTATATTTTCGTCTTTTGTTTTATGAATGCATGTGTACGTCCCCTTTGGCCGTGGTGTTATCTGATCATTTTCCTTGCTCTTCTAACCAAAGATTTCTAACTTCTTTCTAGATCCATTAATCACTTGTCTGACTGTAGCCGGGTTTTAGCTATAATCTCATTGACTCCATAGTCGTGTAACATGTTTAAGAATGCAAGTCTCTTGATTTCCAAGAATTTTATCCATTCGCGATCTTCCTCTTCATTCTGACCTTTCTGAATGGTTTTCTTCACCCTCAATGAGGTGCCACTTCAAATTTTTTCTGCATGCAACCGTGCATACGATTAATCTGTTATTCGTTACATAACACGACTTATTATAAATTCCGATAATTTTCTAAAGGAGTTTACCGCAAAACAAGTTAGAGATTTTGTTAATTATTCTGCCTCTCGATGATATGGCTGTGTAGATTTTGAACATGCACCATCCCAAAGAGCACAAGGAAGTTCCTTGATTCGACCTGTCCTGAATTGAAACTCCTAGCCCACACGATGGACAGTAGTGACTAGAACCGTGTCGTATGGGGTGATACATAACTAGAAGGTTCGACTAAGTTTTTTTAAATTATGGGACCTAAGAATGTGGTCATCATTCTTCTCACCTTTGCTTGAATCTTCACGGTAAATCAAGAAACGACCAGGTCATTCTTCCAAATAAGCCTCTAGTCTAGTGAACTGGGGGTTGATACAGAAATCGTTGTGATCATTCTCACATGGAGTGACTATCCAGAGCGAAGCGTGTATTTACTTGGCCGTTGCTATCGCATTCAATAAAACAAATATGAAATATGGACTGAGTGCTCGAAAGTCTTCCCAACCTGTTACAAATTTTGAGTTTTAACCCTATGCGGTTGGTGTAGATGCAAGCGTAGGATTCAGTGAGTCACATTGTTGCTCTCGTTGGAACTTCGATACGCTGCAGCAACTGACTACGGACTATGTTCGTTTGTAATATTTGAGCTCCCAGTAACTCAGTGATAACCGAGTTACCAATCATGAACGGTGGCTGGTTCAATCATGGATGCAGCGAGTGCTTCCGTCTGAATCTAGACAGCCCGCCGATATTCAGCGGACGAATTACCGTGTGTGTCACGAAAGTGAACTGCTTTCGGGGGGTAAATGTTGGAATCTGAGCCGTTATGTAAATATATGTATATATATATACATAATATTTTGGGATGAATAACCCAGACCAACTAACCAATGAGGATGGTGAACGTGTAACTAGAGAGAGGAGGGCTTCACTTTACACGCCTGATTTGTGTGACGACTGGCTATAAGTGAAAACTCTACAACCTGTTTCTTGTTCACAACTTAGTTCCACTTTATCGCCTGTCCATCAACGGAGTCAGTGACCGCTTCGTTCGACTTCAACTGAGAGTCTACGGTTCAACTGTCTTGTGTTTGGAATTTGAGTTCTGCTGATAGTGTCTTGTGAACGGGCCTGCGTTTTTACCTTCTAAAAGTAACTGTTTCCAATGATAGGGGTGAAGATCACGAAGACATGCTTATGATTATGTTTGCCATTGACTTGGAAGTACGGCTGTAGTCTTCAGCGTATTTAACCAACAGTACCACGCATCTTTCGAACCCCAGCCAGTATGTGGGATAGAAGTGACAACGTTCAGAGGAACGCTCCTATCTCCAGTTATCAGTGGGCGAATTATGTAAGTCTGATTTTGCTTGTTTGGTTACTATAAGTGAACTGTGGTTCGCCAGCCACGCAAAGTTCTTCAATAGGCTGCTTCACCATTACATCAGAATTTACTGAGTGTGTCTGTTGATATGGTGTGCTCTCCCACTCTACACGGAAATGTGGAATTTACTTCAAATTGTTCTTTCCACCCCTGACTCTATAATTGCTTTACGGCTTTGGTTCTACAGCCTTCACGGTCGCGTATATACTAAGAGGCTATGTGAACAATGATTTCGTTTGCTCTTTTGTTTCCCAATTGAGTTCATTCGTGTGAAACATGCTGTGGAATTTCGGTTTCTACCACCACTGTTCACACTGATATTAGTTAAAATGACTGCGTGAACATCGAGTGCACATCTTGCTATACGAATGGCTGAGATTGTAGTCAAAAGATAACAACTCATCCTCATGTTTCGCTGCACTTCTAATTTCATCCAGTTGTCTACCTTGTTACTTCTATATCAACGACGACTGAGATTATACTACTTCTTGGTATAGTTCGAAGCTAGACATGTATATATTTGATTGAACGACATGATAACGATCAACGGCTTGTTGTGTCATAATTTTGATAAATGAACCTATAGGATTACGTTTTTGGAAGATGCAAGTGGATGTCAGGAAAAAATCTTTAAATTGGTACTTAGCGTCAGGTCAGTGTGTCGATTGTCATTACTTAACCGTAGTACAGACAGGACAAATTAACACTGGTCAAAATATACTCTTGCGCCTAAAGTCAATCAGTCATATTTACGCTGTAACAAGCCGGATTCTAAGTTGGAGTGAGCCACGGTGTTCTGAATGCGTTTGTTTGCTCACTTGAAATAAGCGTACAAGACTGGAACTTTATTTTCATTATGTTTCTTCCGTCTTAAACTTTTTCGATATCAGTTGTCCATGGTCCAGTGTTAGTTTAAGGTAGCCTGAGGGTTTTCTTAAAACTGCTCTTTATCTCCAGTAGGCCAGACAGTGAGGTTGATACAACGTGCTGGAATCCGGACAGTGTTTGGGGACTTAAACCAGTACTAATCTTATTCGAATTGGGTCAGCAATCGGTAGACAGTCAGGGCATAGCTGTGGCACATAAAATAAAGGTGTATACTCTGTCTGGGTTACATCCGTTCTTTTCATTCCTTCTAGCATATTCTGGTCATCATGGTTCATTGACGAGTGTTGAGCGGATTAGATTCGACGGTTCGTTAGCGCACACTCTTGGATGGTTAAAAATGAGTCAACAAACGGTCAACTGAAAACAACTGAACAATTACCTGTAGCTCCCTAAGGCTACCTTGACCTTGGTTGAGAACGCCATGACAGGTGTAACTTAACAGAAACTTCTGACAAGTGATTAACACGGTCCCAACAAACGTGAGCAGTTTTGCCAGGTTGCATGTTGTGACCACACAGAACGACGAAACTACTTCGGCTGTGTGCGGTCTGAGTTAAACGCCTAGCGACGAGGCCGTGATTTGGTTGGTTGGCGCACAGCTATTGTCCAGTCCCTTCAATGGTTGACGCAGTCGCTTCGGTAGGTGCTCCTTAGCCTGCTTATCCAGCCATCTGTCTCTCCTCCCAATGTGTTTATCACCGTGGCTTCAGCTGAACAAATAGCTACAGTGGTTGGTCGAGAGAGCAGCCTCGGGTCTCTTGATTGATGACAAAGACATGCTTCTGTTGTTTGCAGTAAGACACAACTGGATGGTGTTAATGATCCCATGTGAACTCAGTTGAAGACTTCGTCTCGCCCTTTTAAGGTAGCCCAATGAAAGCTGTCTTTTTCTGTACAGTAGGTTGGGCCACGTTATGTGTGCGCAGTTGGCTGTGATACTTGATGAACTTGCTCGTATAGTAATTCGAACGCAACACACCTTTCAGTAGACATAATTCCTCCCCAACCGTTTCGATCATGTATATTTTTCCAGTTTGATTTGGAAAATGTTTGTGATGCAACAGTAGGAATCTGAGGAATTTAAAATGCTATCCAGTCCACGTGGGTTTCTGGTATACTGCACGACTCATTGTTTCATCAGTTCTTCTAACAATTAACACATCGAGAATGGCCACTGACTTATTGCTCCCATATCTATACGTGAAATGACGTTGGTGTGGAGTGAGTCAAAATTGGTCGAAAGGTTTTCAAGTTATATCTGACCTTTCGCGGTTATCAGTGTACCATCCAAAGCGCAACCTGGTCAATTGTGTTTGATGCCTCTTGTTTCAGTTTCGTCATAAAAATAGCAGTAAGCAATGTGGCTATCGGGCTTCCGTCGGCTTGCTTAAAGCCATCACCGTCGAAATAAAACTTGACATTGCATATGCACAAAAGTATCATATCTTTGAGGATCGGAGCTGATATACGTATTGAACACGGACAGGGCGAAATATAATGACACAAGAAACTCGATTGTTTCAATCAAGGATACGTTAATAAACAATGACTGAACTCCAAAGGAACCTACCTCAAGAGATGTCAGCCACCCGGAGGCTATGTTCTGACACTTCACTTCCTATAAGCTTCTGAATACCTACTGGCCATCTCAAAAACTGGGTTGTCATTCTAAGCAATAATGAGTTTGATAGTTATATCAGGCTTGGGTTTTTGAAAGACCGTCCATCTATGGGGTCTTTGAGCCAACTGGATCGTGATTATGATATTGTGCTAATGAAATAACGCCATGTATCAGTTAAGTTTTCAACTCACGTGCTATCTACGTTCCGGCCAACGAGGCATAATCAGGTTGGGTGTCGACTGTAGTGTCCGAAAGCGTTGTGTTTATTCTAGCCAGATAGTCAAACTTCCTGAGGACGGCCAGTCAGAACCCTATGCCAGGTTCCACTATGACAATACTTTCACTGATATTTAGGTCTTCAAGAGCATTGAGGTGTTGCTTGATGTGAGCACATATTTGCCGGGCAGGCAAGAGAGAGAATTTGTTGCTCGCTTCAACTAGTTTTGTTCTCAACCAACTCACATGCTCAAGTGAGGACGACGTGAGATCGACAAGCTGGTCAAACAAGCTTTCGAATTTGACTTCGGTTTGCTCCCTCCGATTTGCCAGGCCCCATTTTGAAATTTAGTCCGAGTGGAGTGACTGCCATTTCCATACGCGTTAAGGTTTTTGACAAACTGTTCATGCATTTGTGTAGATCTGATTGGAGTACTTTCGTCGTTCTGTTTGATTAACAACATGCAACCTAGCGAAAGTGGTCATGTGGAATGAGGCCCTGTTAATCACTCGTCACAAGCCTCTGTTGTGTGCGCGAAGGAGTTTAGCAGTTACATCACACTTGCATTGGCCTTCCCAATTGGGGCCAAGGTAGCTTTAGGAAACTACAAGCAATTAATCATTTTTTCCAGCTAACCGTTGGTTTATTTAATGTTAATAGTTACACGGTTGCGACTGAAAAAACTGTACAAAATGAATTCGCCCGTGAACTTTGTGCTCTCTTCACGCTATTCAAATTGACAAAGGGGCAAATGGTTCCACGCTGTTAGGCAGTGTTTGAACTGTTTTTACTGTCTGCCCCATTGGAAACGTGGAACAAGATCCGGACTATCTCAAACTGACATTCACTCGTCAGGAAGCGATATCGGGAAATGTGTGCTGTTCACTCCTGGTTCATATTCGTGTCTGGATGAAGAATTCAACTGCAGCTAATGAAGCAAATGGGTTGACCCTTACATTTTTGACCGTACATTAGACACATACCTAGACCGCCCTCATTGTCGAGCCATCCGTTGTCTCGTTTGCTTAAATCTATAATCCTCTTAGTTGAACCCCTTGATTGGAATAAGGTCACTGACTTCGTTGTTCTTACTAAGAAATGTTTTAATCGCTGATGAATTACCAAATATGTGGATAAGTACAGGCTGAACACTGCTCTGTAAATTTGTCTGCTAATTACCTTACCTCGTAAACTAGTCATAGTCTTGAAGTTATCTGAAAACAAAATCCAAAACCGCCCAACGTTTTTACCAGATTTAATCAAAAATCTTATTTAGTAGTTTTATGTATTTATCTTAAACAACAAATTTGGTTCGTCTGCTAATGGAGCCCATAGAGCCGCATAAACCCACATTGTTATCGGGAAACAACATATGGGTTGCACACAATAAATGCTGTTAATTGAGTGCAACGATGGAGTAGTGGGCAATGTTGGAGATCAGGGCGAAGGCGATGTGTTCGAGATTACCAGGTGTACGGTTGATAATAAGCTTCCATACTCGTGCAAACGAATTTTTGAACTTGGTGCTTAGTGGTCTTACCGAAAGTGTTTATTTAGAAAACTTACGACATAGGGGTATGAAACAGACTCGCTACAAGCCTCCCTATACTGTGTTTTCTTTTTCCATTTTCATATCCGCACCTTGAGTGCAATGGTGTGTCAAAGTTCATTTTAGTTAAGTGTACCCACTTCAGTACATTTCTTATGGATGTTTTTGTGGCATCTTCAATCAACGTGATCACTCCACTCATGATACTTTGCTTTGTAATTATACGTTAGCTTGAGGGCTCTGCCGTTAGACCATTTGTACTAGTTGTCCAGGATTAATCTAATGTTAGTTTCGGTCTACCTTCCCCCAAACATTTCTTGCTCTTTGGAAATTTAGTTAAACACGTCAAATACGTTGCCTTACTATGGATACAAAAATACGTATTGTTGATTAAACCATATACACTGGTTTATGTGACATTTCCGACTGGTTTGAGAAAAGCAATCTACTTCTTACTCCCGACAGCTTTCGAAGTTCTTTAATTCCTTAAAAGATGTAGACTGTCCGAATTTGTTTAAATGTTTTACTACTTTTTATCCAAAGGATGTTAGTCGACCAGTTTTATTGTGTAGAGTGCACGGTATCTCGCACATCCTGTATTTAAGCGATCTAGACAGATTTCCTCGCAGACGCTCCATGCGAAGCGGTTGAAGAATGCTGGCTCGCGCATGTGCATAATTTGGATGCGCCTGCATCACCTGTCACTAACCTTTAGGTTGTTCTAGTCGTAAATGATTCAGGATTTGATAAAGAAATGTACGAGATTGTTTTCAAAGTTTAACAACTCTTCCCTTACATAATTGTGCGACCAGTGCTTGTTCGAAAATCTGCATGAATTTTGCAAGCAACCCTTCCATGACCCGTCATTCATTGCGCTCAGATATGTCCAATTGTACATCGAATTCGTTTACGACCTATTCATTTAACGTGCTTTGCGGTTATGCTACTACATATGGAACTTCGAAGATGTCATGTAACGCTCAATTTTCGCGTATGACACCTGAAGTATTTCCCGCCCGTACTTTCAGAATTTTACCACAGCTTTGGTTGGGAACAGAATAAAATAGGTATTGCATATTTGGTGTTTGGGAAACGTAGCACTTAGTTTACTGAATAAGCACATTTGACGTTAGCGAATAGTTATCCTTTAGAGTAGATAAAACAATAATTTGATTTGAACCTTCTCGAGCAGTTAAGCGCAAAATCATACTGGGATGACTCCGATTTTTTAGTTTATCTTATCTATCCGTATGCAAACTTGAACCTTCTGTTCATCACACTTCTTTGCGTTCACGTATAACAGGTAAACGTGTTACTTAGTTTGTTTTTATGATTTATTTATTTGTGTTAGTAACACAGATTTACATGGAAATGAATCAGAAACGGACAAATTTGTCAGAGTAATTTGACGCGTAACCGAACGCGTATGCATTGTTTCTAACTAGTAACTTACTTGACTGAATATATTCGGGGCTGAGGCGATATAAATTTAAGTCGTACGTACACTGAGTGCAGTTTTTTTTATTCAAGGTGTTTTGCACGTTATTATTATTGTGACGTTAAGCAACGTTTCATGTGAACTGTCGTAGAGGCCAGAATCGATTTCCTGCCCTGGATTAATTTTGCATGCTTGTTGTTTTGCATTACCTTACACATATTTTCACCGGTTCCATCGATAGTTAAAATCAACCCTTCAAGCACTGTAAAGCTGCGATTGGCCTGATCTTGGTATATATATATATATGCCATTGAACGAAAGTAAACCCGGACTTTTACAGTCATCACTAGGACCCATTTTCAAACACAGTGTGCATAGAAACTAATTCGCATTATAGGTCTATCAGCATGTACTATGATGTATCGCCTTTTTTCGTTATGTTTATGGCAGGCGAAGTAAGTTTTCCCAAAAATAAACTCGTAAATACAGACCGATAGTTGTATGTTGCAGGACACCACTAGTAGAAACAAACGGTTAAACTTGAGGACGACCAGGCGGTTGGATATAATAAAGCGAAACAAGAGTGACTAATCGTTGAATTAACAATGTATTGCAATACAGTAGAGGGACTCACTGACCGTGGTGCCTGATAAGTCCCATCGTTCACAACTATTCGAAACTTTTCTTTTCATATATTCATGACCAGTGGAACGTTGTGAACGTCAAGATCAGTGTACCCACTGATGTAGTTAATTCAGGAAACAACCACTCTTTTTCCGCTCTGGTCATTCTTTAGGCTCCGTCTGTCTAAGTACTGTGGTGAGCTTATCCGTTATGGGTATGAAACAGCATTCGATGTATTTCTAGTACACGAGCCAATGAATGGTTTGGAATAGTCGTTTGGCAGGAACATTCTACAACGCCACTTCATCTCTCCCCTTTGTACACTAGTAGATGATTTGTCTCCGAGATGAGCATGTGGTTACATGGCTGTTATTGAACAACATTATGGTATCAGTGTTTGTCGCTTCGTCATGTGCCATCGTTTGTATATTTCAGCGGGTACCTCGAGACACCACATCGAGGAATGACTGTGCGGCATTTGTTTCTGCTTCTTTTATTGATTAACTTCCAGGCAGCACCACATGGATGGCTTCAAAGAAATGTTCAGTCTTCCTACAGTTGACAGTAATAACATCAGCATTTACGTTTCTCGGTCACAATGTTGAATGGGACCCCCGTAAAGCAACGTCATAATTTGATGAGATGGCCCTACTCAGACAGATGAACCAGCAGACAACTCTAAGCTATCCGCTCATCGTCAACATCATCAGAAGTCAAAACTAATGAAAAGCGAGTGTTCTGCAAAGGTTCTGGCGCTACTTTGGCTTGTGTTTTATTGGGAACACTGTAAAATAGGTCACTAGTGCCTGTTGGGTAAACTGCGATCACCTCCACTACTGGTCGGCTTGCCGGCTTAACGGTGCTGGATAACCATCCCAAACAAGTCTGTCTGAAAACCGTTGGTACATATTTGGCCAAACGGTTTGGACAAACGGTTTGTTACTATGCCACTGTTGGTCACATGCAGCCTGACTGTTGTCAAGCTGTTCAAACCTGGACAGGAATAGTCGAGGTGATCAGGTCTCGAACCCGCTATCATGTGATTAGTTACAGACCTCTTTACTAGCGAGCTGTTTCGTGTAGTGTCGCAACTCCTTTGTTGCATGTGACTCAGTGGGTAGAACGGCAACTGACCCTGTTTGTGTGCGTGGCTAAAGTGCTAAAGTAGGCTAAATTAAGCTTCTAATCAGCTGACCGACAAGATAGTGAAGTCCTAATAATAATTGATTTGCACAGTTCTCTGCTTAGAAATGCATATCGCGAATCTCAAGAAAAGGCGTACGTTTTTGACTTGTCTGTTCGGTTGTGACCTACCTGTGGTAACAACTACGTTGAGGATTTGAGCAGCCGTTATTGCTATTGTCTGTGGAGTGACTCAGTCATACATACCACTATAGGTTTAAAAATTAAGTTAACCAAAAGAAACATATTTTCAGTTCTCTCTCTGGTTACCTGGCACATCTCCTTCTTAATTTGCAATCAGTTTTCAGGGCTGTTCTCTGGTTATGTTCTATATTAACTGCAAATGACTTATTGGCTCACTTCCTTCCTTTTGTGTCTAAAACACTGTCTCATGATTTAAGGCTGCGATCGAGATTTTGGAATTTCTTATGGGCCGGTTGCGTACACGCATATCGTTAACTGACAACATTAGCTCGAACCAAGTGAAATTTGCATTTTCTCGAGGTTTGCGGATTAATTAACTTAGAAAATGGGCCTGTTTTATTTCAACTGGGTTGCAAGTTTTTCATAATTTGGCTTGGGTGAGTAATTGGTTTGTTAACGCTTCACCCTAATCTTTCTTTCTCTAAGTAGTTGTCCACCTACCTGAAATCTCTCAGTGCAGACCTTTTCGATTATTTTATGAATGATTTTGAAGTACGCTGAAATATTTCTTTAAACTCGTTTAGCTTTTGGATTGGACTGATCATACTGAGTACAGGACTGCGAGCCATGCTGTATTCACATTATTACACCTCTTCATTCTTCTCATAACCCACTGGTCTCACGAGTGTTCCCAAAAGTGCTATTACCCGACTGTATTAACCACGACCATTCCATCATTTTCGCACTGATGAAATAAGTCGCCAAAATACCCTGCTTTCCTATTTCATTTAACATGACTGATAAATCACGACACGAAATATGCCAACTGATATACGCCGAAAAGTAATGATGTTCACGCTTCTGACTTTAACCGTTTCCTTCTTGTCAAACGGTGCTTTTCATTCTTAACGACGTTGAGAATGTAAGCTGCTTCTATTACCTTCTTTTACCGGTAGGTCCATTACTGTGCTTCACAGGCGTTGACCGTGGTGAGTGTTCTGAATTGAGGACGGCTTTGCTTCCTGTTCTAGGTGTTTTCGCACTGTGTTTGCGTAGATTTTGCTACACCCGGTCTTATGTGTGATTTATCCAGATTTGTTTTTTTGCACTTTCACTCCACCTCTAGTTGAGTTTCGGATTTTGATAAGTAAAGATTGTTCATCATAATACCAGTGGAGAAAAGCACACCACTGATGATAATCTGACTCACTATGCAACTGGAACCCTTGAATACACAGCTCAACATAAGCCACTTCTTCTAGTGCTTGTCACACGCCTTACCTAAAGATTACATTCATTTTAGAACAATTACTCCCATTTTTCATACCTCTAAGTGAATTGTGTTTTTATTACAGATGACGTACTAACGCCTTCATCAAACGAATACACGAACAACTCACTAACCAACTCAATCTACAGGATAAGTTACCAAATCAGCCGTAAGCAATCAAACGCAGGAGACCGTTTTTGCTTTCATCTGGCTCGTGATTCACAGTGTCTTGTTATGTATGCATTGGATAAAATTCCTTCCCATCCACATTTACCACCATTGACCACAGTGAACGGAATCGCAACAACAACCACTACGGTGCTGAATCACAGCAACGGATTTGGCATGAACACTTCATCTACTTCATCACTTTGTGTAGGAACCAGTAATAATAACGTCAAATCTACTCTCAATATCATCCAGCTGTACGAGGACCGTCAACATCATCGACAGCTTGGTGATAATTCGTCCATAGCTACAAGTAATTCTACCGCACAATTGCACCTACCCAGTGTATCACTTGGTCCAACAAATTGTTCCACAACCACCTCAAGTGTTCGTTCAGGTGCTTCGGTCGTCAAACCAAGTGTCTTTTCACCCGGTCAACAGTCAGGTAAAATGGACGGTCATGGAAATAGTGCTTTAAAAATTCGGAATCGCACCACGGCCGGTGGAGTGGGTGGGGATGGTATTGGAGCTGCGTGTAATGGCGTATCAAACAGCGTAGGTCAATCGGGTACAAGTGGTGTTGCCACGGCGGTCAACAACACCGCCAGCCAAGCGGCCATCTCCAATTCCACCCTCTCTGTGGTCACTGCCTATCACACTCATACGAACCCTTCCGGATTGACTCCCGAAGTGGCCATGAAACTGTATGTGCACAAATTGACTGCATTTGAACATCATGAAATATTTAGTTACCCGCAGGTGTACTTTGTTGGACACAATGCCAAAAAACGGGCTGGCGTGATCGGCGCTCCACACAATAATGGCTACGATGATGAACAGGGTTCTTATCTGAACACGGCACATGACCATGTGGCTTATCGGTATGAGGTGTTGAAAATTTTGGGCAAAGGTAGCTTCGGTCAGGTGGTTAAAGCATATGACCATAAAACGGGAACATACGTGGCCTTGAAGATGGTACGAAACGAGAAGCGATTCACACAACAAGCGGCTGAGGAAATTCGCATATTGGAACAACTAAGACAACAGGATAAGGATAATACACGTAATGTGGTTCATATGTTGGAACATTTCACTTTTCGCAGCCACGTTTGTATGACTTTCGAATTATTAAGTATGAATCTGTACGAGCTGATTAAGCGAAGCAAATTTCAAGGCTTCCCTTTACAGTTAGTACGAAAGTTCGCACACTCTATTCTTGTGTGTTTGGAAATGCTTCATCGGAACAAAATTATACACTGTGATCTAAAACCGGAGAATATATTACTTAAACAGCAAGGTCGCAGTGGAATAAAAGTGATCGATTTTGGGTCAAGTTGTTACGAGAGTCAACGGATTTACACCTATATTCAATCCCGTTTCTATCGCGCTCCTGAAGTGATTCTGGGATTCAAATATGGTTCTGCGATTGATATCTGGAGCTTTGGATGTATTCTGGCGGAACTCCTAACAGGTCAGTAAACTGGATGCTTTTATTTTTCTGGTTCATTTCCAAATGTCCTACACAAACTTTCCTCGACTTTTTGAAACCAAAGATACTTCATCAAGATCGTTTTTACGTTGTTTTATCTCAATTATTGCCCTGCATAGTAGGAAAACTTTGAGTACCTGCTGATAACTTTCAACCTAATTTCTAAGTTTTGAAATCTGTTTTCGCTGTAGTTATTATCCCGAGTAAATCAGTTTTCTTAGATTTAAGTTGGGGTCGACTCTTTAATATCATACTGAATGCAACTGAATGCTCCCAAGCATTGTACTTAAAAATTAACATGGCTAATCTTCTTTCATAGTAGTTAGTTTATGACGTGATTCTTCTGTACACACCGAGAGGCACTGGTTATTGGTCGTTATCATTCTTATAATCTGAAGCAACATCTGGTTATCTTTTTGTATCAGACACAAACCACCTGTTCCAATTTGATCTGTTAGGATCAGACTGGCAAATATCGAACGAGATCCTTGCGACCTGTTGTTGAATTCATGTTAAGTGCATCACGCACAGGCTCGTTTATGACACTTATCCGGATGATTCTATGTTAGTTAACGCACTTCTGCTTGTTTTGCCGACTCAAGTAATCACGTACTGACTTCATATCATTTCTAGTTCTTCCGCTCAATGTCTCTCTGTTATTCTTTATATCTTTTCATTAATGTTTTCCTCTTCAAGGATATTTCACGTCACTGTTGTGGTGAGCGGTGGCTCGAGCTACAGTTCTTTCGGGTCAGGTTCATGGCTGTTCTGATAAGGATTATGTGAATTTATAAACGGAATGTAATTTGTAGTACAAAGGGACTAGGGACCTCGCGAGCTGAGTCGGTTCTTCGGATATTGAGGGTGACCACATCAACAGTGCACTCAACTGTTCCTATCATTCCTACTCGTAGTAGATTGGTGACATCGTCATCGAGAAGGACGTTCGGAGATTGATTGCCATTTTTGAGACAGCAGACATTTTTTTGTCAAACTTCTTGGATTTTTTGTGGATATCGATTCACGCCGTGAGGTAATCATTTGATTTCTTTGTTGTCGTTACCCATTCTTGCTCTTTCGGTAGATATTCTTTTGAGTCGCTTACTCACAAAGAAGTTACATTATTGGATACGGGTCAGTATCGTACAACGGTGTTGCAAATTGCTGCAGTTTAACATGTGACCAACGATAGATCCTAAACTATCAGCATCATCAAATATCCATTGCTTTTTGCTCTATTGCTTCCATATTCATCCGGTATTATCTTCTGCCGCGAGACTGCTAGCTTTGGTTAGCGTATAAATGTTCGTGACCATCATATGCAGTGGAGGAAGATTGAAAAAAGAAATAATCAAAAAATATTTGGAGTTTATCACGTTCTCTACAATTTCTTGACTCCCTGGCTTCAAAAGCCGTTTGCACTGACTCGATTTTCTTTGGTTGTTTCGAAGAACTTCCTTCTTTTTACACAAGGACCCCGTTTTGTTTCAAATAGGGTGACCAAGAAAAGTAACGTGATTATTCTGCGCAAGAAAATGTTGTATTCTTCAATGAGTTCAAAAGGCGTAGCCGTGTTTTTATGCTGTTCATCATGAATGAATGTTGATGTTTACTACGGTACGGACAAAGACTTTCAGGCCACTAACTAACGGAATGGGGTAACGTACAAACTGGTTTTCGTAGGTTAATCTTGAGATTACTCAGTCGCATTTATATCATAGCCTCGATGAACGGAGCAAGTTTACCGTTTTAAGACCAGACGATACGCCACGTAACTTGGTTGTTGACCGGTTTAACCAATGTTTTGGGTTGTGGTATTCATATAACTGGGATTCTACGCATTTGTGCCCACGGGAATGAGTCGTACGGGTGGAATCCGATGGTTTCAGCTGCATTTGGAAATCAGCGCAATATACCACCCTCATCTGGGTAACTTCTGTCTGGCGAATGAGTGGAACACATTAGTCACCTTAACGGAATGAGTAAAGTCACCATAATTCGTTATATTATGCTGTTCAGTATTTCATCTGTTTAATAGAGTTTTTGTTATACTGATTATAGAAATGAACCGTATAACTGGTGACCGGCTATGTTGAAAGTTCTACGGTATTTTAGCCGATATATAGTTGAACAGCAATATGTGACGTCTATATTTGGGTTTATTTGCCACTGTGAGTGTTCGTTCATTTAAATACGTTCCCAGTTAGCTTCCCCGCTAGGTTACCTTTAACATATATCACGTTTGAGCGAATGGTTCATAATATTTTGTTGCAATTGTGTATGGAGAAATTGGTGTTAACACAACTCAACAGTTAGTAAAAATTACCTCAGTGTGGGTATCATGAGGTGACACGGAAACTTATTAGGAGCATTGAAGTAGTTGAAACATTGTTATCGGAAATGAAAAAAGCTGTCTCGGGTGGAACGAAAAAATGGCAAGTTATCCTTGTGCTTAGTGTTCATCAACATTGATTCTTATCATCAAGAAGAAGTTAGCAACTTATACGCCAAACATCCACACTTGTCTTGTCGCTATTACATTTGACAACCTTACCAGCCTGAGAACAAATCAGTACTCTAACTTCAGAGTGAACCCTGTAGGGTTTCGCCCTGATCTTCGTTTAGCCCATGACACCTTCGTCGGATAACAACTACTGGATCATTCTGGCCTCTTTCGGTTATTGTCTCATTAAGACTTTTCCAGTAAACCTTAATCATGCTCACAACGACCCCAATATTCACAGCTGACAAAAATGTCGAAATCGAAGGTGTGAATGTAGGTGAAACCTTCTGATCGACAAGTGAAATCTATCGTAAAACTATACATACACGTATGCTGAAACACGGGAATATAGCCACGTAAGCTGATGCATCGATGCGTTAGTCTGCCTGGGATGTAACTAACCTAACCTTACGACATGTGGACATGGTGTTTCTGTTGCTGGTTAGAATCCAGCCGAAATCCAGGCTTTTCGCAGTCGGGCCTCTTCCGACTAAGTAAATTTACCAACTTACTTATCAACACCCTAAAGTGGCTTGAAACGCATTAGTTCATATGGACATGTTGACATGAGTTTAACCAATGGAATGATAATAACTGGAGGTTGAGTGTAAATTATAATATTTCACATTCTAACTCTCTCGAGTAGCCTTCGCTACAAGTGTTGTAATTGACTGCAACACTCCTGCTAAAAACCGCCGAGGAAGGTTGGAATGCAGGTTATTACAGTTTCGTTGTGACTTTGTACCATTATTGAGTTATTAGTTAAAAACACATCGATTACGACATTTAAACAATCCGTAGGTATGGGGTCTTTTGGTATTTTCATGGACTGCTCAGAATGGA
Source organism: Paragonimus westermani (assembly GCA_008508345.1). Classification (NCBI taxonomy): domain Eukaryota; kingdom Metazoa; phylum Platyhelminthes; class Trematoda; order Plagiorchiida; family Troglotrematidae; genus Paragonimus; species Paragonimus westermani. The sequence continues at coordinate 22,814 of QNGE01006631.1, forward strand.
GCCCGGCAGTCTGATACCTAAATTCGGATGCCTGATCATCATCCACTTCGCCGGTTTATTGTGTAGGAAGTAAATTTATGGCCACTGTAGAGTGGTAGTATATTATGTGTATAATATGCCGTGAGAACACTAGAAGAGTTGTACCAAATACATGCCTATGTACCGGCAACCAAACACACTGTTCCATGATCTCTCTGGCAAACTGTAGCTTCTACTGAAAAATCAAGAATCGGGATCGCCTTAACGCTACTTGAATGATCATTTGCTTAAGGTATTTACACCTTTAGGCGGCAATAACAGGGAACCTCTGTCAAACGTTTCACGTGAAATCTACTCTCACATTTGAGGGTTACTTATAGTTACAATCACATATCGGCTTAAATATAAATTCAGTATGATCATTTAAATCTGGATTCGACTTCTGGCAACCGTGTCTTCAATAAGTTAATTTTGACGACACTTAACGAATTACTAGGCTTACACCAGCCGATTTATCAACTGTTTACTATCATGTCTTTATAAACTTCTTACCTCTTTTCCTCTTCCCACATTTGTACTAGGCTGAATTCTAGCATTTTGTACATTCCGTCGACTTAATCAATTGTGTAAGGTTTATCTCGAACCTATTTTCTTTGAGACTTCGATAAAACAGATGGTAGCCGTGCTAAAAGGGATCACGTAGTAATAACCATCATCCCCTCCACCTTGTTGATTGCTTCATGTATTTCTTCACCTTTTTTCTTCGAGAATTATTTCGCTGATCATACATAACAACAAGTCAGTGGTTCTCGTCGATAATTAATTGCGAAGCAACCATGAAGAAGAAGGCAAACTCTGTACAGGAAGAGAGGATGAAAAAGAAATGAAAGGGAAAGGACTTGATCAATAAAAATATCTACGTTTATATTCAAACATTCAGCACCAGAGTACCTACACTTTACCATAGGTGAAAACACGGTATCACCGATGTCTGCATTCGACCGCCCGCATTGGTTTGCCACCAAAGAGTGAACAACGAAGAGGTTAAGAAGCAGTTATTTGGTAGTAATTGTCAAAAGAGTTGTTTCGTTTAATCTTCCTCGCATCAGCGACTCAGTTCTCAAACAAATTACTAACTTCTGTGTGATGTTTTATAAACAATCTTTGAACGTGCAAAATAATTTCACCCCGAAGTCAACGAGTGGTAGTTTTTCGACCAAATTGATCAGCCTGCCTGTTAGTGGAATCCCCGTATAAATCCTTGTTTGGAACCGGTTTGGTTTACTGGGGTTGGAAACTGCGACCTATTCTACTGAAGAGTTGTGATTATTGATCTATCAAATAGTTCTGATTGAATGTATATAGCACTAACTAGCTCCATCTGTAGGTTTCTCAGTACGTCAAACCTCAGTTAGCCTCTGTATTTGCTTGGTTGGGGCTGAACCAATCTACCTTCCCACTGGTAGGTTTTCTACCCATATTCGGGTCACAAAACGACCACAACCAACTGAAATTTCCTCCGTTGTTTTCTTCCTATCTCTATTCTGTTGTTCGGACCTCTAGCATCAAATGTTTTAATTAAGTACCTTCGATTTATAGGTGCACGACAGGATTAAAGAAATCAGTCTGTCATTGGCTGATCCTATTGGCACCTGTAAAGTGAAACCGTAAGCCGATTGGTACAATACGGGACAATGACCTTGACGACTAACGAGAAGCGTAACATAAAGGCATTTCGTTCAATCCTTATGTGGTGTCTTAACGTGACTTCTGGATGGATCCTTTGTTAGATCTAGTGTATCGGGGTTTGGACAAGTGGTGAATCGAGTAGGTTTGCACCGCATATACTCACCAATAGCCGGCATTTCAAACAGCTAATCTCACCGGTTTATTTTGTGATTTAAATGTTGACGACATGCGCTACCTCAAAACACTAAAGCAATGCATTTAAAGCTAATGTCGGTGAACTTGGATACAATATCTGGTATCAATTCTTCGTGACTGTCTTTGATTCTTTCATTCCTCCTTGATAAAAAGTAACGTTATACCAGTAAACGTGCGTATTTTTTTAAATGTTGGATTTGTTAGTCTAATTGACAACCGTTAATTGCGCTTTGTTTTCCTTCTATAAAACGTACATTTAAAATTAACACCTTAGCAGTATGTCATATTGATCAACTTATTTCCTTATGTTGTTTGTTGTACTCGATGTAGGCTTATGCTGCCGGCTCTAAATTCAATTTAAATTTCTTTGGAACACACCGGAATCTTCCTCTTGCCTCTCATCAGATAAACAATGTAACCGACAGACTTTGTCGTTTCACTTATTGTTAACCTCGTCCTGCATGTCTAGTCCTGACCCTAGCTCACTGACTGATGATACAAGGTGATCGGCGGATGATTCCGCGAGGGGAAATGGAGACAGCGGCTAATAACTTGGGAACGATAGTCCATGTTCCTCTCCCGGACTAAGGACCGTGCGACCCATCTGACATCGTGCTGGGAATGTTAGTTGACATGGTGGCTGTTGGGCCCAGTGGCATCCATATGGATTGAACAACGTCCACAGTTGAACGCAGCTATCGCATTCAGATAGACTTTCCAGCCAGCCCCTTTCGAAAAGAAGCACTAGACTCGAGTTTCGTTCTCATTAGAGCTCGTCAGTAGTGTTTATCCTTGCCACAGCCGGGACAAGAACGCAGCAAGGTAATGATTTCTGCGATTTCAACTTGGAGGGAATTCCCAGTGTAGGGGTTATTGATTGTAGCTAACAGGACAGTTACGGCACCTCCTCTCGAGGCGATCGGACAACCTGATATTTACTCACAAACGAAAGTAGTTCAGCTAAATTATCGGTAAAATGTGAACAGATGTCGAAGCGCGGTAGTGTAAGTCGTAAGATTGTCGCCTTATTCTCTTTTGCGACTGCTTTTGTTTAAAACACCGAGTTTGCTCGGTCCAGTCCACCGTCAACGGTAAAAGAGGTTTCGCGAGATGTTAACGTTTTGTTTAATGTCTTCAATCACTCATGTAGACCATACAGATAACAAAAACAACAACAGGACAGTCAACGATCGGGATTTCCATAGAACGAGGACTGTCATCAGTTCTTGGACAGACAAGCTGCATGAGTCAACAGTTATGCACACACGGTTGGCTGCATCCGATTCGGATTAGCCTGTAACAGTGACCGAAGCCAAAAGACGCTTGCGCTAATCTATCACTGCAATTGGCTTGCGCCTCACCACTTGCAGTTCCACTCACACAGCACATATCCGGTGTAAACCCGAAGGAATAGGACCGGGAGTTGTGCCAGTCGGGCCTTTGTGTCCAGCCGGCCAATGCTGGTTAGCCAGTTGATCGGCTAATAAGGAGAAGAAACTCTTATCTTTCGGAAACTAAACAGAGAGAGAGGCAGCAATGACGAGATCTAAACTAGGAAGATAGATTTGTGAAGTGTAATACCAGAAGCATTGCAGTATAGGAGTGCGGTTTAGTACATCCCAGAGAAGATAAGGGTGAAAAACGAAATTCACATTGAAGTACGAAAAGTTAGACAAACCAATCATCACCTTTCACCGGTAAAGCTGAAGAAATGAATGCGTAGGAGATTGCATACACCCAGGTTTTGAAAAGGAACGGATGAAGTGTCAGCGACGAGGCTATTGGCCGATGCAGTCATTCAGCATCATTATCATACCAGCCATGAGTCTGAGCCTACCATTTACAGGACCTCGGAACTAGGTTAAAAAGTCCGCTATCATGCGATGAAGGAACCAGAAACACCAAACCTAAAAGAAAGGGCCAAATGGAAGGAGAATAATCACAGAATGGTCAGATCTAATGCGTTTACAATGGTTCGAAAGCTATCCCGACTCTGTTTTTTTCACGGTGCACATGGACCGCAGCCCGAAGACACTGCAAGGTTGGAATGAGTACCGGGCCCTCAGTGTTAACGGAAAAACATAGACGACAAGAAGTGTGTTGGCGTTTATGGTGCTGTACTCAACCTCCGTGATTCACCATGGTCTAGACCGATGGCATCATAAGGAATTCGAACATTGTCCTAACCACTTTAATCACACCACCTCAATTTTATTAAACGCCGCTATGATCGTTTAGTTTGCACTGTCAACGAAGATAATAACGTTACAAACTTTCCCCGGCTGAACTCTATATTGATCGACAGGACGAGCGTAGGTTATCTTCAGTGCCAACGAAACGGTGACCGCATTTCCAAAGTGTGTACAGGAACCCACAATTTTAAGAAAACCCAGTCATGGTTGCAAGAATGTTCTGTGGTTTCAACATGGTCATTAGAAGATGGATATTTGTTTTTGCCGAGCTGTATGCTTTTCACCATGCAGTGATTAGTACAAAGTGCATGTTGGCCATAGGTATATTAATTCTGCAAGACCGTTATAGTAAAAAAAACAGTGAATTAGGTTCATTACTTTTGCAATTTTTGTGAGGGCATGCGTTTTTCGAACAGCATCCATCAGTCGGGAAGATTTTGCGATTTGGCCCATAAAACCCTAGGACTGCGGAGGTCTACCGCCGGACATTGACGTGTGTAACCAGGTGCCAGGTGAACGCACTCTACCGCCCTGATGTTACGAGACTGGATCACTTATTGATAGTTGGCCGTATTTGTAACCACTTAGCCGATCCACCGTTGAATTCTTTATCGTCCTGTCACCTGAGGTGCAAACTACCTTTTCTACCTATACCTGTCCGTTTGTTTTCCAATGGACGGCAAACTGTTGTCACAAGATTGAGTTGGCATCAATCCTGTCTTTGTTATAGTTGGCAGACCACTAACAGTTGTCGATATCTCCACCCACCTGCGTAGTTTCATCTCGTTAGCCCTTAATACTGCTGACGAGGTGTCCACGTGAGTAGCGAAAGCTCGTAATGCGTTCGCGAACCTTCGTCACTTGTGAGTTTCCAAAGACGCATTTATCGATTCAAGTTAGGGTTTACAATGCGTGTGTGCATTCCGTTTTGCTCTGTTGATGAAAGAACTGACCCATTCATGCAGAAGATGTACGTAGACTCCCTGTATTCGATCACCGTTCTCTCTACTCGTTAGCCCGCATCAAATGGGCTGACTCTGTGAGCACGTTTTTTGGAAATGTTCAAATTCGTTACTGACAGTCGAGGTATTGGGAATAGTCTTCGCTGGTTGGATCAAGTACTTCGTATGCCGGAGCGTCTGCGGCACCGCACGTTGTTGACTGTGGCTGTTGATGTTTGGAGGACACCGCAAGCCCACCAGCCAGTGATGGTTTGGGGGTTCGCGTTCATCCACATCAGTGGTTAAAAACCCTCTCTGACATGGTAGTGTATCGCAGTCAATGGCTAACCTGTACTCGTAAAGTTGCTTACTCTTTTTCGTGACGCTGCGTTTTTTTATTTTTCTTACATTTATACCTCTTCATTATTCGACTATTCTTTGAACTATTATCAGGGCCAAAGACAACCCAGCCCGTGGTATACACGGACACGACTCAAAGTCGAAAATGGTAATGATGGTGACGAGTGTGTTATTACTGGTGGGTAGTCAGGGCTTTGGTTAATTTCAAGCTGAACATCACTCACTTTTGATCGCAGCCTTCGCATTCAGATAGACTTTCCCACCAATCTCTTTCGAACAGAAACACTAAACTCGAGTTTCGCTCTCNCTCTCATTAGAGCTCGTCAGTAGTGTCTATCCTTGCCACGGCTGGTATTTAAACTCCGGCCACACTTTGATGTAGCAGCCATGTTGACCGCTGCGCCGGTGACCTCACCACTTTCGCTTCTGAGTAATGGTAAGGTTGTACAGCTCGACACTAGTGCTTCTTTTCGAAAGAGGCCGGCTACAATATCCACCTGAATGCGAAGGCTGCGATCAAATGTGAGTGATGTTCAACTTGGAATTTGTTATTGTTGATAAAAACGATAATGATAATTACACTGCACAGCGCGGCTGTGAGCGTAGAGTTATCGGTTAATCTCTTTAAACCATCTACGGTATTTATTTTCCTAGCCTTACGCTTTTGCATCAATCGATCTGTTGTGTAAGTATTTTCTACGATCACTTTTATTTATAAATACCTGCAGGAAACGGTATGTCGCTTACGTTAAGAGCCATTCATTCTCTATGAAGTTTCACGTTTCGTTCCACTGTCATATGAGTATTGTACTGACCTTAACATTGCGTACAAAATACCATTGATCATGCCCCCACTAATTTTAATGCGTAACTGGTCAACTTGGGTCAAGGTCTTCCTGAATCTAAGTTGGCTTGAACACTATAAACAGTTATTTGGCAATCACATTTTTGCGTGCGATTGAGTCCAACCACAGTGTTTTGCGCAACGTACCTTAAGGTCTGTATACCCTATCCCGACGTTGTCCCGTCCGGATAAACCCTCATTTTGTTTCCGGTTAACGATTTTAGGCAATGAGCGTACATTAACCTTTCGTGTGAAAACTTATCGAGTTGAATATTTTGCAACTGATCGCCATCAGAGCCGACAATGCTGTCACCAACGTTTTCAAAAACTGTTAGGTTGTCTTGTACTTCTATGTTTGTTAACAGTGATTCCCATCTCTCGCGTAAACTACACAAACCTCCTCACTTCCACTCTTTTGATAATGAATTCAAGTTGTATTATGCATGTTGTATCATGTGTATATTATTTATGTTGTACTGTGTATGTAAGTTGTATTATGCAACTCGGGATGTTCACATCCCGCGTTTGTACTGTTATCGGCAGGTCCGTACGTTTATAGTCTAGTAAAGTCAGCGGATTTTTGACCTGATCATAGGTTTCACAACCATAGTTTTACAGTTTCAGAAATACTGGGACAATGACTTTCATTTTGGCAACACACAATAGAAGTATTCCCGTTCGAAGGCCGTTCCCGACTCAGTTTCTCATGAATCAATCTATTCTGTTCCGTGAAGTTTTTAGAACATGTGTCTTCTGATGAGTAGTCGGGGATTTGGTTTGTTTTCAAGTTGA
>QNGE01006632.1:0-29791 GCA_008508345.1 Paragonimus westermani
CACAAGCCTGACCACCACGTCAAGGTAGCAGAAAAGGTCAGGCTCCACCAACATACATACATACATAGATACGTGTGTACATACTTATATACATATGTGTGATGTCGCACTTCTGTGTGCACTTATATACGCATTCCCATACTTCCATCATAAACACAATTAACCCCACATATTTATATTTACATGCATGTATACACATTTAACTCTAGCACAAAAGTATTGTGGAGTGCATGCCGGCTGGTTTTACTTTGAATGCCCGCAATGCTCGCGGACCAACTTTTGGACAACGTAGACTCTCCGGGGACCAGCGTTCTTCCAAAGTAGGGGTTCCAACTAAGTCCTGCAAAAGGGAACAAAACGAACGAACATTTGCCAAAAGCCCAGTAAGCCATGCACACAGCTTAAACAAACGTAAACCAAAACGGCGCCAACAACACGGTAGCGCGCTTCGTTGCACAGTTCAAATTTAGTTTGTGCGCACCTGCTGGTTTCCTCTGCGCGTTACCATACATACACAACACAGGCGTACTATATATATGCATGTAATAGATATCATATACTATGCACATATGTATACATATTTGTACACACAGTAATATAATCACAACAATTTATTCATGTAGGTATATATATGTAGATGTATATATGGTTATATACATGTACACATGTATATAAACATATAGGCATGTACGTTAATGTGCACATATATGCATTATACACAGTGTGTGCATTCAAATGTGGGCCCATAAATATGTGTATACATGTACATATATCATTACATATATATATATATCTATATCGTGAGGTACATGTACTTACGCATATAGATATGTACATATATATGTATGCATATATATATTTGTGCATTTTAATATACCCGTCAGAAAGGAGTACAAGAGTTCACCGGTAATTGTTTATCAAGAACACATAACACCATTACAAAAGTAAGGAAATTGTAAGAAACGGTATAGGGCATCACATCACGTTTCGGTCAGTTTGTCCTCAATCGTGGCCCCGTCACCGGAGACTGCACAGACCGTTGGCTGTGCAACACAATAGACAGAGAGTGATTAACCGCAATTTTAAAACCTACAACGCACCACCTCTCGGTTTAGGTTCTACTTTACACTATTTTCTACCACTCAAAACAAGTTCATGGCGCCTCTGCAGGGGTGAGAAGAGGAGGGCCTTGGTAAAAAGGAGAGCTGTTAGAAAAAACGAGCATCGGGATCAAAGAAAATAGGTGTCAGGATAAAAATAAGCGTAGGAAGAGAAGTTCTGAGGAAATGGACGGAAGGCATGTTGACACTCTGTCTCTTGACAATATGAACACCAGCCGGGTTGTAGAGGGTTTAGAGCACTGGGGACTGTGCTTTGCGAAGACGGGATATGTGTAACACACAGCCGAAACCAGCAAGTGCGCACGAACTGAGGTTGAACTGTGCAGCGGAGCGCGCTACCGTGTTGCTGGCGCTGTTATGGTTTACGTTTGCTTAAATAGTGTGCATGGCTTACTGGGTCTTTGGCCCATGCTCGTTCGTTTTGTTTCTTTCTACAGGACTTATTGGAATCCCTACTTTTGAAGAACACTGTTAGTTGGTGCATCCGCATTACCGCAAAGTTGGTCCACAGGTGTAACGGATAGTCAGGGTGGAAGCGGCCAGCTTGCATGACACATACTTACGTGCATATGTGCATATATATGTGTGTAGATATATACAATATATACGTATATTTACATTACCTAATTTACGTATATATATATATGTATACGTTCAGTCGTAGGCACGAAGTTGTGATTTCGTTCACAGAAACATTTATTTCACTTTGCTAGCACAATTAGATACGGATTACACAAAACCCCAACTTGCCATACACTAATCAATGCGAGTCTCTTGAGAAGGAATTACGTCTTTGACACACGCATCGCTAAATTACGTTAAATGTTTATCGCAAAAATAATCCCATCGGTCCATTTCGTTCATCGTGGAATGGCCGTGATACATCTCTGAAAAGACTCAAATCATCTCAGGGTGCCATAAACTGGCCCAGCCCACTTTAAACAATGGCTTCGAAGGCCTTACCATAAAGCATCACCTATAAAACAGTCCAAGTACGACCTCCTATGCGAGGTACACAGCGGGATACGAAATAGGCCCAAAATCGAAACGGAAGTGGCAGAGAACACACATGGCGGAAAAATGATTAGAACAGGGGGTACCGACTGGGAAATAACCGGTCCTCTGAAATTTCACTTCTTTGTGAACAGCAAGAATGTGGCTATCAGTAAAAAGCAGTGTATGATACGTGATGAAAACTGATGAATGTCACCAATGGGAAAACGAAAATTGAACTTAAAACATACCGTTGTAAATATTCACATATTGTCGAGAATTCGGGTCTCGCAGACAATACGATTCTACAAGACAACATTATTCGATCTATGGAGTTAATATTGCACGTTATGTCGAAAAGCACTTGACAGGGATACCTAAGAGCCAGAATGAGACGGTGGTGCCTATAGATAGTCAACGAAAACGATTCATTTCACTTCCACAGACATCAACATAGTAATAGGATTTTATCTGTTTTTTCTTTCCCTCTTATTCTTCCCATGTCTTGTGCGTTGTAAAACCATATCTTCATCCGGATGGTCATAATAGCTTTCTCGGTCTCTGCGTAGAGAGAATTCGATGTTCAGTCAGGACTTTCCAAATCTTCATACTCACCTTCGATAGCGTATCGCTATGTGGGATCACTAAACGTTGTTCTCCCTTTTGCAATTGCGTAAGTCATATACAATGCTAGTTCGGTGCCTATGGCTTCCCTCGTACACGGATGAAGAATTTGTCATGCAGAGTGGCACTTAACCCATGCAACTAATCCACCTGGAGCAGTAATTGTGGTTTAAAATGAACCTACCACGGCCTTCCTGCACGACCGCTCTTTTAAATCAGACTCCAGATCATTGAATCACGCAACAGTTTCAACGGGAAACAGGTGGGTCTGTAATTCATGCGCGTTTCGTCCAGCGGGGGGTCTTGTAACCATCCGGCAACTTTCTTGACGGTCTTTTGTAAAAGCAAACTCTTTCGCGACGTGATATGGAGTGAACATCATATTGGTCTGTTGACTCAAGAGCGTGTTGGAAAATTCCCTAGAAACAGGGACAATTGAGCTGGAGGCGCACAGTGGAGGCATAACCTTCGAGACTGGCAGTGAGAAAGACAGTGAAAGAAAGCACAGCTGAGAAGGAAACATTAGGGTAGAAAACGTCTCCCCTCTATGAGGACGTCGCAGATGGAGACCATTCAGTGGGGCGTACAAAGGAGGACATTCCCCTGGGAGGAAAGATGTACGGAACAACCCGCATGGGCGGGAAAATAACATGTGAGGACGAAAACGATGTGGAAGATCTGGAGGATATCGTTGGACAGGACGTTGGAGGCGACGATCTAGAACTATATGCAGTCAATACAGGCCCAATAGATCTGCTAAAATCAACGTGACACGTGAGCAAATCAAACGTCGCATGCTGAAGGTATCCTCTGTTGCCAATGCACATGAGGACCTCGGACTCGTCGGACAGTGGTAAAGACAGTACCCATTCGGGATCTTGTTAGTGATAGTAAAGCACAAACACGGGGATTATCTGGTGCATTGGATTCGTCTTCCCGTTTTCACAGTAACATCAGACGAGCCCAGGTATGCTTTCTCGTCGTAGCGCCTGACCTTCAAATAATCGCCTGAAGACATTGATTGAAAATTCTCCAACATCATAGACAGCGATACATCAGTGGTTAACACCAATGCTTAACTGCCGCACAAGCATGAAGAAACAGCAAACCCTATATAGAAAGAGAGAAGGAAAAAGAAGGGGACGGGAAGGGACCTAACTACTGAAAATGACTACGTCTATATTCAAACATTCAGCGAAGAGCCAGGTGGCGGTGCCAGGTGATGTTTAGCGTTTTCACTGATTGACATATACTCAGCAAGGCCGCAATACAAACGTTCACTCATGATGAACTGAGGACAGCACAAGCTTCTTCAACTTGATCGACGGAAACTACGGAGGAGTACATGTGAAACGAAATTTTTCTATCCACTGACACACGGTTTACAGTGATGGAATAATTATAAGGTTAGCAGTTATGTACAGAATTGTAAACTGGGCATAAGTATAAGGCGGGCATTTAGCATAGAAAACAACCATTAGTCGCCCTACGTAAGCCGTGGAAGTTTCTTGGCTGGGTCCAGTCATTATCATCATGAAAAGAATGCTGCGACGACAAACTGTAAGTGAACAAATGTGTCGCAGGTTTTAGAAAGCGGGTATGTCGAACTGTACAATCCGGGGTATTAGTTTGAAGTATATATTCACAATATGGAAGGGGTGGTTGCCAATGGTCATAATATTATGGGGAGCAGCATTTGTAGGAAACATTTTCCTTTAAAAAATGCGGGCAGTGACGAACTGTTGAGATGTTTAGTAGCACGCTGATATCCGAACGCAGGATAGTACCACGACTCACCGCAAGTAGGGACCTGCATTCAGACCAACGCCTGTAAATTCGACTAACAGGGTTAGTCAGGTCGTGAATCATACACATTAGTTTGCGTATGAAGGATTCAAATGGGAATGCTGAAAATTTGTCGAGATCACCGTGGTTTAAAACATCGTCAGCAAGATGAACCAGCGAATGTACATTATAAACCATTTAAACGTGACCACGTAACCGCGAAAAATTGTACATGAGCACATTCTTCAACTGCTTAGGGAGGTCGTGATAAGCACGGTGGAAATAGAGAGAACAAAAGTTATAAACAGCTGTAGAAACACCCAGATTTCTTACACTTTGCATCGTCTAGAATACCTGTCAAAACATCAGGATCTAGATGAAGCAAGAACTATCTACATTCGGTTGCCATCCACCGATTGAATTCAAGTAGCCCACGACATTTGCGGAGAAAATCACTGGTCCAGCTTGTCTGACACTGCGGCATTCTGGTATTGAGTCGGTTAAACGCTTGGGAACTGATTCAGTGATATGGAGGTTCAGGTGCTGATCAACCGACGGATCACGCCCGAGGACAAAGAATGCATGTAGTCGGTTGAAAAGCAGCTTATCCTATCGACAGAGAGGGAAGTGAAGAGACAGGCGATTGCTGGACGTGAGACTTGAAAAATGGGGCCAGCTCTTGTGGAGCGCTATTTAGAGTGAACACTACCTTGCGATTGAAGAACGGAACTTCTTGGTTTCACTTAACAGAGCCAGAATAAACACCGTGGCTACGTATTCGTTCAACAAGCGTACGAGCTGGTGTATCACAGGTGATGGCCTTTAGGCTAACGCTCACCTTGGCCCGCACAAACAGTGTACTGGCTGATAACACACCACGCAGTTCAATAACCACGTCAAGGAGGTAACAGTTAACATCCTTCGGTTTACCCTTCTCACCTTAGATGCCGACAAAATGCTGAGACACAAATAGCTTGCAAAGGCAGCATGAGGTAGGCCACAAAATGCACTTTCCCCACTTATTCACTGACAAACCGCCATTATTGGGGTGCGTTAAAATGACGACGACGTCTGGCACCCGAAAATATACTAACGTTTGTGTATTGTCATCAAAAAAAACAAAATGTGCACATCTACTTGGCGACACGTGACGTATCACCGACATCCACGGGGTTTCCATCAGTGTTCTTGCATCTGACGGCAGTTCAGACACTCGATCCCTCGGATTTTGCAAAAGCCAACTGAAGTGAACTTTGGAAGTATACTTAAAACAATCCAATAACAAAGCCGGTCGATAAGATCGTTTGATAACGCAGACTCGGCATCTTCTGCATCGGGGGTTTGCTGCAACAATTCAGACTTACATTCTGGCTGCTCGGGAGCATCTGACATCGACATTCATGTAGGAGAAGCGTTTACAAATAACTTTTAACGACCTGGATGCATGGCACTCCGCAAATTCCTACCCGGCGGTGAAAATGTTGGCGTGAACAGTTTCCACAGCATGGTGGAACGACTGACCAGTAATTCCAAACCCCAGTGAGAGTAATGTGCATTCGCTAATATGACCACACTTTTTATTCAGATTGCTGATGGTCAGGCATCTTCAAGTAAGGGAGCCAAATGGTAACGAGCTGAGAAACCAGGCCAAAATCGAATGACGAAACTGAAAGCAAAACTATTTCTCGAACATTTTGCGCAGATCCAATCATGTTGTTTTCTCATTGGTAAAAAGAAGAGTAGACGTACTCCATTCCAAGGATAGCGCAACTCATCTCAAAACGTCACCCCAATTGAATATCGAGTATGCTTCACCCCGAAACTGCCGTAGTTCTTCCCTAGATGATCCCCCATGTTCACTATCAGGGTTATATACATATATATCCATGTACACGTATATAAAAAGGTGTGGACAAGAAATAAATTTCTATGAGCGGAATCACATTATTTCATGCTTTATTCATGTACGCATGCATCTTATTATTTCAGGCTTTCTTTCCACATTCATATGTACGCGAACGTGCAGTTCGCTTTCTCCCTCTATGATAACCATTTGCTCGATGGGAAAATTGCTCTTCAGGGTCATCCAGTACATTGTTAAGCTCTACACGTTCATTTTTCACAGATACGGATATTGATTTTGTCAAGGTTTGTTGTTATTTTGATATTGCTGAGCTTTGCTTGATGTTGAAAGGTGGCCCTACACTTTGCTCTATTCTCCAAATAAAATACATTACTCATCCTTGTTCTTACACCATCTACTTTAACCGTTTCTCTTACCCTTATTTAATCCAAGCTCTGTAAACTTCTAAATGCCGAAATTAGACATTTTTCTTCCGTATTTTTCCTTAAGTAACATGATTCTCGCCGGTTATCGATGCATGAACAGTCGTTTTGCTCTGACCCAACCAATGACCATTTGTTTGAGTGAGCTCAACCCGTTTTATCGTCCACCATTGTTGCTCGGTGCCTGGTTATCGATTTGTTGTGCAAGCACTTTCTTTCTTTGATTTCTGAGGAGTCTTACATTCGAGGTGAGAGACTCAGTTTCCTTGTACACTGATTCAATTAGTACCGCATTAAGTCCAGTTAATACGAGCGTCTTCTCGTTTACCGTTTCGAGGATAGATTACCTCTGTCGTTGATTCTTGAGAGGCACTTACCGGATCAACAGATTACGCGTAACTCGGTGTCAAAATGGATCGTTAGCGAACGATTCAATAACGGAAGGAAGAGAGCTCCCCTGTTTCTGCATTGTGATAACTTTGTAATACGCCTGCTATCGACGATTGACGATATCTGGCGGAGACACTGAACAGCTGCGACGGACAAATTACAATGACGAGTGGCCGAAATGCAAGGACTTGCAAACCATCCGTAACACAACCCACACGATATCAGAACAATGCACGCTGTGACGAGCACGTATATTGCAGCATGGAACACGAAGCAAAAGTGTGTACAACCATCGTCGGATCAAAACAAAGAGGCCCGTTCATAAGGTTAAGGTTGTTCTCATCAAACGTTCGTCTTCGGTTGGGGGTTTCGTCATAAGGGGAAAGTAAGAAACAGGGATAAAAATACATAGCGCTCATTTCAAGACGTTCGATACAGTTTCTGTTCCGTTACATTGCCCCCTCTCTGCAGGGGCACTGTCCTCAGTGCTTACATTCGTCAGTGCACTGGCTAACCCCCCTTCCGGTGGGATTTCCGCTGGTTGTTCGACGATTGGGATACATCTAGGAGGCACAATTATGTCATAAGGTTCACAATGGCTAGCGGGAGAGGCTGGTTTGAGTTGGTTTTAATGTACGGTCAACACACCGCACGAGGTAGAATGATGATCTCGAATGACGTAAACTGTTGGCGAGTGCACAAAAACAACTTCGTACGGTCTTCGTCACTGGTGATGAAGCTTCGCCGGCCCGCCAACACCTGCTTTTGGGCGATGCAACCATACACAGCAGCTGACTGGATACACTGGGCCGTATTCTGAAAGATGTCTCGAGTCGTTCACTTTTCTGTCTGTGAGCTGACGAATCCATAGACGTGCATCGTACAGCGAGGCAGTTACATCGTGGTTGTGCTCCAGTGCGAAAGAGTAAACGACCAACCCGGTATCTCTCCTAACTACGTTAAAGCGTGATTGGAAGCATATATCGCGGGAACTGCTCAATGGGATGCATGTGAACTCAACTCACTAAGCGCGTCATAATCCACGGCTTCCGCTCTTACGTCGCTTGTATTTTATACAGCGGAACGCCATCTACCACGTGAACTCAACGGCAATCACACTCACATGATCACTTTTCAAGCGTCCGCTGCCTGATTTCTTTCATGTACCTAGCAAAGCAACTCTTGAACTTGCTGAAGTTAACAAATTCGCGACCCTCAAAGACATCTTTAAAGCTCTGTAAATAATCCATAACCTAAAGTGGAATATAGGATAACATCGGTCAAATATTAATCACCCGTGAAAAAATTCTTCACCATATATCACATTCATACCGTCACAACACCCACCATGGCTAATTTCGATCTCGGCCCCAAATAAAGGACAAACCGATGAACGGTCTACTAAAACAAATCTTTTTAACCCTCCTGGTGTTCTCTGTCATGGAAATCGTTGAGTTTCAAATTTCTGGACGATACCATGGAAATACCGCCCGCTCTTCAATGATTTCCCATTTTACCGCTGTCTAACGGCAGATTTTACTTCCTACGGATAGTTTCCGTCGTCTCATTAAAAATTACGCACTTGAATTATATCATAATGTACGTTCATACATTTGGGGTATTAAAACGAAATACAAACAAACAACACGGGTGGATCTGGTAGGTGAAACGGATCACTACTATATTTTTGGTGGTAATTCACAGACCATTAATATCTGGAACATAACAGAGGTGTTTCGTTTCTCGGATACGATTGGTCCAACAGCGCAACATGTGATCCAACGAAACTGTAACGTTACCGTGAATCCCTACAGAACATTTACTCATGTAACCACACAGCAATGACAGCGTTCAGTTGCGAATTATGATCGTTATGATGGGATTTGACGTTTCTTGAGACAGTAAAACCAACCCGACCGTCCCCACCAATTACAGTCCTATAATACCCAAACGGTGTAAGATGCAGTCAATGTCTTTCACGACCAATATACGAAGTGTTCGAGTTGGAAAAGTCCCACCGGAGCAGTGTGTGGCATCCAACATAGTTGAGTTGTTCGGCGTTATGTTTACTGGGCACTACAGTCCTTCTCTCGAGGTCAGTGGTTATCACTAGGGTAGTCGGAACTTTACCAAGTTCGAGAGATATGATGTTATCCACTTGCTCACAGCTAAAACCGGAGCTGCCCGAACGAAGTAGGATGCAACCTGACTTAGCAGTTTCAGTATTCAACATGTCCTATGACACTCACTTTGAGAGGCATAATGGAGGGGCTAATGTTCAAGCCCTCTCGTCCTTATCACTCAACTCAACTAAGAAGCTCTCGACACTGGACCACATCTTCAACTTCCGGAGTGAGTTTTCTTCCCCATCTCCGAAATGAGGGGCAAAAGGTGCTAATGGAGTGTTTATTAATCCTTCATGCTTACGTGTAGCAAAAGGTTTCTAACGGAGTTGATACGCTCTCCGCGGACTCAGAAATGCTGAATAAACCTATCGCGCTCCTCTTTGTCCAGTCTATCATGCAGTACACTCGTGGTCGTTCCCAGGTCTACTTGGAGGGTCTACCTTTGAACACACAATCGTGGAACAGGCTTCCAGTGTCTGTGTAGAGGTTTGTAAATCTGATCCAGATCCCGCGGTGCATCTCTCTGTCTTACCTTCTGATCGGGGCAAACACCACACGAACAGTAACTACTGCATGCAGGATTTTGCTCAGCCGTGATATGTTCAGTTAGCACGTCACAGGAAGCTGCACCCCCAAGGCCTAGCTGCGAGTGAGATGTTTACTTGATAGCCCTGGGAAAGTTGGTTACTTTCACACGGGTCGCTCGTCCAGATGCTGACTGGACCTAATCTCATGAAGCGCCTGTATGGCTACCAGGAGCATCACTAACTTCTACTCCCACGGGTTTGGTAGTAGCCGCATTTGTGATAAACTTTTCCCTCCGTTCGAACTTAACTCTGTTTTTGTCGAATGTTGGTCTTTTAGGGGATGAGGTACACTTCGATGGTACTAGTTCAAGGTTTAATTTTACCCCTATGTTTCTGCCTTCAGGGACGACAGAAAATGCTTGGCATTTTGGTCCTCACGCTTCTTTTGAAGGACTCAGCCTAGCACCTTTTGGGCAACACTTCAGGCAAAAACTTTTCACTGACCTGAACGCATCCTCTCGAGACAGATTCACAGTTCACTGGTGGTCGATACGTAAGCGAGTTGTGATTATGCGTTGCAGATACGCACTGTACAACTTGAAGGCGTCTGTCGACAAACTTCTTGCACTTGAAGCAGGGTGAGTGCTCCTCCGCAATAGACAACAAAATGACACACGGTCTTTACTGACTGATTTCAGTCGTGTGCACCCTAACATCGCAATCACTATCGAATTAGAGCTGAACATACCGTTATCACTTTTAGGTGTTGTTGTGGTTCTTAGTATTGGTGGATCAACACAGAAGGCAGTTCGTGGAGAAGAACAGTACTGGTCATAACACACAGTTCTTGAGTTCATTTCGCATAGAACAACCGAATTTCGTCTGCTGCTCAACAAACAGAACTCAAAAGGAATGCATGCTAGATAGTTTAACGGGGGACCGCTGATGTAAGTTGGAAGTGGAAACACTCAGAGGACTGAGTCTTAGGGCATACATGCTCGGATTTGCTCAAAAAGTGGATTTGTATCGTTTTGACAGTTGGACATTTTACTACTTATAAACGAGTTTGCCCTGAAATGGGTCTTTCTGATCGCCGTAAACATCTAGCCTATGTAAACGTGGACCGTGAGGCACTGGGTCAAACAGCTTAGCGGAATCGGGAGAGACAGAACCTGAGGCGAAGTCATGGTTCTTCGTCTCATGCAAGCTGTTTGCGCACACATGTGGCATATTTAGTAGGGTCCGTGTTAAGTTACAAACAGAAGGTTACTGATCGTAAAACGCTGTAGCAGCACATGCTAAGTCAGATTTTCCAGCATCCTCCAAGGTATGCTGTTTAGACCAATCCGTCGGTAGGTGGCAAGCAGTTGAAAATGACTTGAGTCCCATTTAAAACTGGGTTAGTCGTCCTAGTTTCACTCAGGATGGAGCCAGCAGGGAAAGTCATCATTACCAAAGGTAACAATGTAGCTGTTTCTCACGTGGTCGCCTAACCCCCGTATGACTGCAAATTAACTAATGAGTATTTTTGCAGGAACCAAGACAGAGAAGGATGAACCTTTCTAATAAAAACGACCGTGTTCTGACTCAAGAAACCTAAATCCGCCAGACAAAACACAGTGCCTTCCACAAAATTCCCACTGTCCAGCTTCAGTGAGTGCACTCATTTCCTAGACAAGTTGGCGAAACAAGAACGACGTCTACACTACTGGACTCAGTCAACCACCTTCCCAATTAAGAATTCTGGCCGCAGGCTCCATGAGTCATCAGTTCTCCAGCCCTGGTAAAGCTTCAACTTACAATGGCAAACTACCACATGAACGACACTATTTCTTTACCCCAAGTCATCATCAGTCCACCTCACATTTTGCGCCAGCCATATGGGGGGTCGACAGACAGTACTTCGTATGGGAGACAAATAGCTAGCAACCGTAGTAAGATACCTGACTGGTCAAGGTTTTACAAGGCGAACGATTTGTGGTGACTAGCGATCGTGTGACCTCTCTAAAGATCTTGATTGCCACCATGCTCTCTTACGTCTGTTCTGCACGCATGGCTCTATGTATGTCTGCTATAGGATGTCTGCTAATAAATTGACGTCACTTTCTACTGACGTACAACTAAGCACTCCCGGCGAATGCTTGTTCTTTTCCTAACGACTCATCTGTCATTTCTTTCTGCCGAGCCGTTTAACCTGGACCTATTCAAGCGTTGTCTAAGGCACTTTTTGCTTGGAGCATTCTGGATTGTCATCGGCTGAGCTGCAGCCCACCTCGCGTTTCTTTTGGCTCTTCGGTTGGTTGCTGCTGTTAGTCTCAGACTAGGCTAGAACTAAGTGTTTATCATATTTCCAGACAATGCCGGGGACACATCTTGTTTCCAAACCTTACTGTGCTATTTTAGTCCGATGCCTATCGAAGTTACGTTTCGATTGCTTCTCAAGAACGAGGGCTGATCGTATACCCACTTGTTTACTACAAAAATCAACACGTTTAGTAGTCTTGGCAACTACTCCCAGCTGATCGCTTCCTAACCTCTTCGCAATTTACCCGTTGGCGCCAGCCAACACGGGGGATGAAACGCAGGATTCGGTGTCCGAATGTATAAAGGCGAATTACGTCTTATACTCTGAGCGGATAAGTTTCACAGCCATAAAGCAGCCGACTCCCCGTAGTCATTTTATATACGCCACTAATACGCTCAGTCGTTAAAGGTTTTCTCGAATGACGAACGCCCCACAAGTCTTGAAGACGCGGGCTTCTACTTCATCTCATGTACCTCCGCCATTGCTTGTGAATTTCCCCAGGTCTGGGAACCTCTCACTAATCTACAGATATCCTTTGTCCAAAACAAAATCTACTTAATTGAACCAGTCATGCAGGTCTTTTACGCTACGATACTGTGTGTACATAGATGCGTTCTGTCAGTATCTTGAGATGAATCTGCTCTGGATCCATCCAACTGAATGGAATGTAGTTCAAAACTGCGTACATTGCTCACCGACAATTCTGCTCATGTATGCGGCAAATAAAATGTGTGAAGTGGTAAGTTGGATGCTAACAATGATACAGTACTACAAACAGTGACCTAATGGTCCCCAGAAAACTTTGTGACTTTGTCTAGTGAGAATAAAATCTCGCCGTTTGCCTATGCTAGGACGAAGACGAAACAGGGATATCTTACCGAGGACGCATCTTGCGGGTAACTCGAGATTTGCACCAAATTTCCCTGCTGTCATTGACAAATTATATTGTCGCTACACAGCTTCCGAGCAGAGAAGGGCGATTCTGCCAATTTCGCCAACTGCATCTCTTCCTTAAGTTATAGCTGTCCCTTTCCAAGCTATTCTTTGCGTCCTTCTGTCTTTATATTGCACAATCGGAAGAGAAATGGGCCTTTAGTTGTATGTATACAAACTGAACTCCCAGAATACAAAGAGTTGGTTTAAAACGCAGCTTATGGAATATTTGCTTTCGCGGGAACCTGCATTTCAGCGGATATCAGTGAATTAAATGTCCCCGTGTACTCTGTGTTTCATGTCGACTCCTATCAACGGGGAACGTTTGGCTCGTCAAGTTTCCTTACTCTGAGTTTCCTAACGCCCAGAGTCATCGAGAATTGTCAGTTTTCCGATAAATGTGATATCCTGCAGTTATGGCTAACTTCGCGCGACCAAGACACGTTCGTAGTGATAGCGGTATATCATTCCATGCAAACAACTCGGCTGAAAAAATGAAAATCCAGAGAGCTTCCTAGGAATGTAACGCTTTTCACACCACTTTGTCACTGGCCAGTTCAACGCCCCCTGGATAAATTTGTCACCAATGCTCCATTCATACTACTGTGCGTACGTCCACTAAATTAACGTGCCCTCAGGTATACGCAGAAATACCAGACGCGAAATAAAAATACAGATAACTGCAGAGACCGAAAATATATTATGCGATAATTACAAATGGTGTCGATCAGCGCTAGACGACACCGATAGGCGAAATAGCTGAGGAGGCTAAGGATCAGACTGCCGAGCGCGCGAACAAGCCGGAAATGGTGTATGCGGCGCGCTTGGCGCGCATACGCCGACAAACATGCAAACGAACAAACGCGACCTCATGCATTAGGCAGACGGCAGGCAAAGATCCTTAAGGTCCTGTGTACAGTGTGAGTTAAGACTTTAGAAAGGATTTTACACGTCCTACAGCAGACAGGCTGGATGTAGCTCCAGGTCACTACAATAATGCGAGAGTGATTTCTTGGCGTCATTGTCGATGCTGACACGACGAAATGTGTTGGTACGGTATGCCAGCGCCTCGACGCAGCATCGCCTTGGCAATATCACCTCTCCGCTTTACCCAATTATTATGACTGACGGCCACCTAGCGAACAGAGTGGTCAGCAAACTGCCAATTGGACACACTGACCACTCTTTACTGACCTCCGATCTTATTTGCCACTAATTACAACAGTAAGTAATAAAGTCTACAGTATGAAAGTTCAGCGGGGTTGATTTCGACGACCTGAGTAACTACACCGTTCTAATTATGGCGCGTTGAAAACGCAAATCAGGAAGAAGACTCATTCCCACCACGAGAACTGTGCACTTTCTCCTCCCGCGCACCACTTCCGTACAGAATACGTCATCTTCTTGGTGACCGTTTTCGTTTACTCTCGAAGTTTAGACTTACAGGCAACTCACAGAACCTGAACGCTTTCCGCACCGTTGGAAATAAATGTAGGCGTGAAGTCCGTGGACATACTGAGCTGGCATAAGAAAATAGCTTACTGAGGGCTCGCGTAAACGAAACTTTTTCACTTAGGTATATGCGTCAACTGAGAAAGAATGAGCCATCAGTTTCTTCTAAGTGACAGCCCTCCCGGAAGAAATATTCCAATCTGCAAGTATTTGTCGAGGTACTCGAAGAACACTATCTATTGGTGTACAACTTTGCACTGGCTGATGGGCACTTTACCCTACCCCTAGGGGAATTTCTGCGGACGCTTTTTACTGCTGACCGTTTTCCGTCAAATGTTTGAAACCTGTCTTTCAAAGTTGTAGTGCAGTGGGCTAATTTAAGATCCACTACGGTATCTTCCAAAAAACGGGAGTTAGTCTGGCGAAACAGCTTCGCAAACGTTTCTACTAGACATGTCAACCTGGCTTCCTCCCTATTGCTTGAAGAGGAGCCAGGCTCACACCCATTTTTAAGGCTAACGATTGACACTTCCCTGCTAGCTACAGGCCATTCAGCTTTACTAGCACTTCATACGACGTAATGAGGGTACTTTCTGAAACGGGCCATATTCATACATTATCTGAGGAATAGTCATTTTTATTTTTCGCATCACGGCTTCCTCCTTAACTAGCCATGCGCAGCACATAAGCTAATCTTCATGGATGGCCTGAAGGAGGCTAATGACAAGGATATCATTTCATGCACCATTTTTTTACTCCCCTGAGGTATTCTATCGTGCTTCACATGGTCCTGTCGGATACACCAAGAACTTAGGCATCCAAAGTGAGGTTCACCATTGGGTTACCTCCTTTCTTGATAGTAGAACTCTTACAACTGAAAATGAGTCAGACATATGATCTTGTGGAAACATTCTTGAATTGACATTTATTCCACTAGCCTTCCTGTTCATTTTGGCGATTGACATTAATGACACTCTTTGGTAGCATGTCCGCGCCGTCTCGTTTTTTGTCGTCAAAGGTCATAGTAACAAGAAATTGCGGTAGCTTGCTGGCTGGTTGGTTGTGCTCTGCATTTTGTCTTGCTTCGTTTACAGCCCATTTTCCCAGTTTACTTGCAATAAGTGTCACTGTCCATAACTGAGTTTTCTGGTTTAATTGTTGTGGAGAATTGGCACGGTTTTAAACTTAGAAATGTCGCAGTCTTCCACAGTCTTCCACAGTCTTCTTTCCTGATCTCTGCGGGAGTTTCTTAAATGTTACTTCTCATTTCTCTTCTGTTTCTTCTTCCAGACGATAGTTCCAGCAGTACTCTTCTCTGTGCCGATGGCCGGGAAATCTGAAGAGTTTTCGGTCGCAGTACGCTCCAAACAGATCTCGATGCACTCAACGGGTGGCCAGAAGATTGGAGTCTACCACTTGACGGTGGCAAATGTGAACACGCGCCATTAGGTGGGGATTCTGGTAGTCTTACTCGTTCGTTTACAAGAATTAATCCGGAGAAAAGTCTACGCATTTGAATGTCATCTAGCAGGTTTTTCACGTATTTTTGTGAGCTGGTTGCTAAAAAGAGTTCGGCAGCTTTTAGAATGATAAGACGGGCATTTAACCTCCTAGAGAAGAAAGTTTTTCGAGCACTTTATGAGGTCTGTGAAGGAGCGATGATTGAATACTCCGTTAAATTAATGTATACTGCTGCGTTGAGCGCGGTTACTAAGCTCATCACTGGCGTGTGGCATGTAGCTTGTGTTGCGACTCGAAAGTCTTGACTGGTACTCACTCTGAATTCCGACGACACCGCGGTGACTTAATTCTTATGCACATTTCATTTATCATAGGACTTTGTGGGCAGTTTTTTGTTTTAGTGACTGAAGGGTTCATGAGAGGAAGGTTTACATGTTCCGAACTTGAACCCTTTTTAGACAACGGTCCTTTTCATGCAAGGGTGTCAATCATTGGAACGACCTTTCACCTGAAGTAGTAGATTGTTTCTCTGACATCGTTTCAGGACGTTGTCAGATCGTCATTTGATTAGATCCGGTAATATTTTCAACCTTACCCTATTACAAGTAATTTCTGCGATCCAAACGGATGGTACACCCTGCTTTCAGTGAGTGTCTTCCGGATCAGCGGACATCTGTTGGATATTGAAGAAGACAGACTCACTGGATCCGGTTGAATTGAGTTTTCGACCTTGAAACCATGTACTAACCACTGAAATCACTAAAACGTATTTAAGTAGAAGGTTATCAATTGTTGCACTAGTACTGGCATTTTAGGTTACGCTTCAATTTGATCATGGCAAGTATAGATCCTATCGATTGTGAACGTTTACAAACATCCTGATGTCCCCAGATTTACCTGGATGCTGTTGTTTTTCAGGTGATAACATACGGTTCAGGAAGACAGCGGGTACTTCATGGTAAGAACGAATGTGACGGGTTCCTAATAAACTTGCAGGGTATATAAGATGATTCGTGAACCATATCTTTGATCAGTTGGAAGTTCAGGGAAACCAGCCCGGTCCCCACCGGAAGGGGGTTAAGAGCGGTTCTCAGATTGTGAGAGTTTACTCGATCAGATTTGCTGGCCAGTTGCCTTAAGTTGTGTTGCTGTATCTGATAACAGTGGGCGTCAAATATCATGAGTTTGTGATTACTGCATCCAAAGAAGTTCAAAGTAGGTAGCTCATCCACGTAGCCGTTCATGTTATCGATAACGAAGTCCAACAAAAAAGGTATTTATCCTTGATAGTGTCCCATGTGTGTGTTGACGTGTTGAGCTAAAACTATGTAGCAACTATTTAGTCTTGTATGAAGATCTTGGTATTGTCACTGGTATTGTCACTTGTAGTTTTCAGTCAGCAACGTCAACTCTTCAATCCTATGACGCTCGATTTTTATAAATAAGTACAGTCTGCTCAAGTAACTCTCTGAGCAATGCACTGAATATGATAACAGTAATAATATGTTAATAATGTACACGGTAGCATAGTGAGGGATACTAGTGTTGCACGCTCTGTAAATTCATCACTTGCGAAATATATGCGATTCAATCACATAAATAATGTCGAAGGTACAAAGTACGTTGGAAAGGACGACCTCTGCGACTCTCATGGCTAAGGGTACTTTGAGGAGAAATTCCAGCATGAACTGTCAGATGACATGCACCCAAACATCACTATTGTTTTCAAAACGACAACAATAAAAGGTTGGTCAATGAGTATCAATACCGGAGACTTCTGAAGTGGTATTGCTACTATCGTGAGCACTACTCTTCTTATTAGGAAAAAACAAGTTAGGATTACATGGTTAAAGCATACGTGTTAGTGATCCGGACTGCGTGTGTTCACTTCATTCCCACGCAGGTTGTCACCACTAGCTATCTTCACCATAGAGTGGCCCCGCTTCCAGCTGTGGTGCAGCCAGAATATTGCGTTAGAAAAATTGCAGCCATTTTTAACCGAATTGAGCATAAGATTCACGTGGCTAGACGGAAAAGCTATCCAAAAGGTTGCGTGTTGAAATACTGTCCTTCAAATGTATGCCAAACTGAGCGTTATACACGGTTTGCCAAGGGAGAGACTTATAAGGGGATTGTGTTTAGTCTTACGCAAATAAGAATACACATACCAAATGCACTATGGGTAAACGTGGATAAAAGTGGATAAATCTACGCATTGGAACATTCCTAAGATGGTTGTATTAACTTGTAAAACTTGACAATCCCTTGTAGCTCTATGATGGTTTTGCCAAGCGTTGATTTCTTTGCCGTATTTAAAATTGCCTTGCTGACTTCTTGTAAGTAGAAGTTACCCTAAGGTAGAACTCGCTTAGTTAGAAGCAACCTCATTGTATGATTGTGTTTTTTTGCACCATCCGGACTTGTATAATGATTTCTTTCTAGAAACAAGACAGGAATTCAGCTACTTTTGTTCACAAAGGTGATTTTTGCTTATTCTGCAAGTACAAAGATCTCCAGTATAAAGGATCTTTTAAAAATTGCGTGCTTATTTTTTTGTGTAAACTCAAGTGAGAAGAAGGTTGCGCAGCATGAACCATTTGAGAATGGAATGTAAATAAAGTTCCCCATCGCATCCACGCTTTTGATGGTGTCCCCGCATTTGATACAGTTTGGGTAAATACGTACTTGTTGTTGGCTTCTGTATGGACTCATCAACATAAACGTTAGAACGATAGATGTTGGTTGAACAAATAGTAATGCAAATTATCGGTTTCATGTTTTTTATATTACTGAATACGTATGAATTTGATTAATTACTAACACTTACTTGCATTAGAGCGTACGCACACCAAGTGCATTTAAATAAACGTTGACGCCCACCCTCGTGTTAGGGGCTGCAACCAGTTTATCATGTTATACGAAACAGTACTCTCTCTAGCCTCTTATTTTTGATAGTGATTACTAACTGTCAACTCGACCATTTCATTGTACAGCCGTAGAAGGTTTGTTCACCTTAGTCATTTGCAAATCATCCGCGAATGTGTCACCTAATAAGCTTTGATCTTAAACTTTTCGTCGAAAAACGTCGTCACGGATGTGGTTTTGTAAAGCGTTCCTTCGGAATCAAAAGAATTTGGCGCAAAATTTCATCCCGGTGACAAGTACACCAACACTCTGTAGCTTGTAGCCCCACTCCGACTAAACTCCTCAACAGAAGAAATACGCTCTGTGAGGAATAAGCAGAGTGTCAGAGCTGGCAAAAATGGGGTCCTTTAGTGCTTTCACAGTACAGTGCGGTTGTTCAGGGATGGTGGAATCAAAATCCTACGTTCCTTTTGAGATGTTAATCTTTAAATGTTGTTTATTGTCGTGTTTGCCTATGTTTGGACTATCAATATTATGAAGAAATAGATGAGGATATCTCAAGAATTTGCTGACTATCCTAACGGGCGCCACCCACGGAATCAAATAAACCTCCGAAATTTGATGAACGAATAAATGCTTAATGATTACGAGCAGTTTTTCTTCACTGCACGTTTCAAACGCGATTAATTCATGCAGGTAAACTGAATATCTTGACTATGTTTAACTTTTAGCAACTTCGTCAGCTAGTCCCCTACGACGTAGGTCGTTTACGTGAATAACGCGGCCGGCTACCATCGAAAACTTTGAAATATCTGGAAAGGATGAGTAAAATTACAGACGAATTGAAATTGTGATTGAATATAGACGAATTAGCAAGGTGGTTGAAACGAGTAGAAATGGAGTTTCTGTGATGATTGTGAAACGACTTAAAGCTCGAACACGGAAGGACCAATGTCTGCGCAAACGATGAACTTTTTGTTGTTTCTTAGTCTGAAATGGCTGAAGTAAACCGAAAATTGTCCAGATTCTGTACACGGCGGCCTTACCGGTTTAGACGACTTAAATGGTTTAGATAGATATGATGCTACGGAACAGTCTTATGGTCTAGAAGGAAAGATTCAAGTTAGGATGCTTGGTTGTATTCACTTTGGGTGACCCAATAAACAAGCATATTGCATATTGTTGACTATGTTTTCCTTAGTACTGTATGTTTCAACAACAAACAACAACAAACAAAAGTTTCCCATTCCTCCAAAATATCGCGCCAGCATAATTTATTGATGTACGTAAGATGTTCACTTGTGAAAAGAATGGACATGCTAAATCCAAAAGCTGTTACGGAATTTTACTGACAGTTGATGGATTTTAAATGCTCATAAAGCTTACCGTCAATTAAATCAGTTTGTAGGAAGTGTATATGTACTAGAGTGAGGAGAAAACAAAAGTTAGACGATGTTTACACGACGAAAGGTGGCTCACTGCAAAATATTTCGGGAAACCAAGTGAATTCAAAGAGTTCACCAAAAGTATAAACTCATGAACAAATTTATTTTGGCTATGTCACTTTTCATTTGAACTCAACATAGTACGGTTACCAGGTCAGGCTAGCGTAGCTTCTTGTGGAGTGTAAATTCAATATGGGGAGAAAAGATTGGTGGAGACCTCGCCACGAATTGGCCGTGCGCAGCAGCATTCGGTCAACTTGAGGTATGCGTGATTGGATCTTTCCGAACCATGCACAGTCACATTGTTAAAGGTACTGCCCACATATATACCTCAGCAATCTCTCACTATTATGTTACCTTGTTTCAGTCCAGCTCACTTGGGGCCACCTTCCAATCACACAATCGTACGCCAGGTTCCAAATGATGTCGCTGTGTATTTTTGGTTGTATCCCTGTGTAAGCGCAACAGAAAGGCAAGCTCTCACTCGTCTGCTCTGAGTCACGTGTGTTATTCATCGTTTGACATGCTTCTTCCTAGTGCTCATAATTAGCATTGAAAAATTTACTCAACTTGGCAAAGGGAGCCTTGAAAGCTAGCCAGCTAGCATGAAGGACAACTTGTCATCAAGACTGAACTAGTCTGATGCAACCGATGGACATTTTTTATTAGTTTAATGAAGGTAGTGTAGTTAATCCATGCGGGTAAAAAACGCTTGTTTGCTGGTTTTCCCCAAGCCCGAAGCTCTGGTCAAATGACTGTGCTTATTTGCAGTTAAGTTACTTTGATGCAATATTTGGGACCGAATTACTGGCACATATCAGTAGCAGCCACCTGGAGACACTCAGTGAAAAGCTAGACATGGAACTGTTCCACACAACCATAGTTGGCAGTCTGTTTACCAACCGGTCGAAACACGATTAGCTTGCAGAGAATTATTTGTACCTAGGATATTTAACAATTCTGTCACGTTTAAAGTTTACGTAAATTCCCCGAATTGCTTTATAGGTAGGCTAAATGAGTCAAATTGCGATGCATTGTTCGTCGTGAGTGTCTGTAGCTACCCATATACATATCCTCATTTGAACACGATAGCTTAAACAGTATAACAGTATAACCAAATGACCAACGCTCACTTTCGTCTATTAAGCTACCGTTTCAGCACTATTTTTAAGGCTGTCCCAAATTTCTCACATGAGGGGGTTCGTGTTGAGTAAGCGGAAACCTCTGAGTCACCTTCATTTGTTCACTGTCATAGACACTGTCTAGGATTCACTTCGATATCGACTATCAAGAAAGGATACTGCCAGACCTGCGAGAAAATGGACTGTATTGTTTTCACCCCCGTAACTTCTGGGCACGTGCCATTGAAACCGAAAAGCTAATCTTTCTTCAATTTGTTAAAACATTAGTTGGAATGCTGGATTGATTGAAATCAATGATTTCTTGTGAAAGCCGATAGACCTAAGTCAACGTGACATCTTCTTCATTTATGTAACCACCGGACCATTAAGGTACATCAGCATCATTGTTTCGGTTACATCTTTTATCATCATGGAAGCGTTTATCTTAATCTAACTTATCTGGCTATTTCGTTATTGAATAATGAAGAACTACACTATTCTCTATGGAATCGACCATACTCTGGTGAGGGTTCGGCTCACATCATGGTGGTTTCCGGTTCAGGACCCGTTCTAGCTATCGCTACGTCATCAGTCCCCATGTGGACGATTTTGGTCGTCCGTAATAAACAACAAGTGAGACTTAGGCTGGAAGTTCCGTAAAAAAGCACATAACTACTTCTAATCTTATGGAGTTAATTTCACAGGCAAACTGTTCACTCCATATGGAGATTGGGCGAAAATTCCATCTGTTGGCTACAGCACACATGCATTCAGATATGTTTTCATAAAGTACCTTCTGTGACGCAGCAGAATGGAATGACAAGGATCGAGTCATTGCTTAACCCGAAACTTGTGAAGTCAAATTATTGCTCATCCCTTCTGAAAATCCGTCTCACGATGACATCGCCGAATATTGCCGCATCACAGCGGAATGGCTTATTATCAGGTGATCTGTTAGATGGAAATTTATAAAACACGCATGTTGATCACATATATGTTACCGTTTATTGTGGGAAGCAGGTTTCGTTAATAATCATGTGTGTGTGTTAATAATGCTAGTATATGACCACCAGTGTCAACAAATAGAGATTTGTGCCATTAAAACCACGGTTCAGTGTTAAAGTGTAGAACTTTCTTCTCAGTGAAGGCAGTTACTTCGCAGCGCTTGTTCCTCATATTACGCTGATTATGTATTAGTGTGAACTCGCTGTATCAGAGAAGAAATGTCTTTTAAAGTTAGGAATGTAACAGAAGTTGGGATCTGGCAGTTGGTTTCAAATGGGAAATAAAGTTTGTGTAGATGTTTCAAACAAACTCGATAATTCTTTATTTCAGACCCTTTTGGAAAGTTACTGAAGCACGACACAGAGAAGAGTAATCTGCCTACTTTAATTCAGTCGCACAGATCCCATGTAGTTTGAGCAGATTGATGTAATTTCCGTAAGTCTGACTACTTCTCAATACGTCATCGCTTTTGAGTTTCGCATGCTACCTTAACTACCAGAGGTTTGTGACTAGGATGGAGAGTTTTAGGATGGTCCTATTTTTCCCCACATATTCAAACGGCTTGAGGCATTTTCGTCCAAAATGAGTAGGTGACAAAGTTAGTTTATCTAATTCAGCCCAACCCAATTTGTTGTCAAACTTACTTCTACCTACTGGAAAAGCTGAGGAATTACGAGGTATAATTTACACAGT
Source organism: Paragonimus westermani (assembly GCA_008508345.1). Lineage (NCBI taxonomy): Eukaryota > Metazoa > Platyhelminthes > Trematoda > Plagiorchiida > Troglotrematidae > Paragonimus > Paragonimus westermani. Next base: position 23,133 of record QNGE01006632.1, read on the forward strand.
AGAGTGACCACTGGCATTTGGAATATTTGAAGATAACGAACTAAATGAAGTAACAAGCATTCTGGACGGAAACTTTCGATATCGCTTTCCAGGACACCAAAAGAACGATGAATCTCTTCAAGTGATGAGTTTACCGGAGATTCTCGTTCTTATGTATTCGAGCCTAAGTGTAAAACTACTGCTCACAAAACCAGCATCACATGCGGAAGATTGAACAGACTGGAAAAGACGAAGTTGTAGAACGATAGCATTGTGTTATGTTACAAGCCACGTAAATTCTGAAAGAAAAACTTACACTCCTGACTTTTGAATCGATATATGGAAATCGATGTCTGTCATATGCGCAGTAAAGTCTTTCCGATACGCTTTTCAAGCTACCGTTTTGTTTTAATCAGAGAAGAACAACGTTATCAACGCGATATTACCATACATAGCGGGTGATTCCGCAACACTGAAATAAACTGCTTGCTTTCAGTTTCCATTTTGTTGACTTCACTACTGTTCACTACGTGGAAAAACTCTTGAAATCTGTCCATTCGTTTTAAATGCTGAAAAATCTGGCAGAACTGAAAACGGTAGGATCACCTGGCTACTTATGAGGCTCCGCTACGGTGACCTCTTAAACAGCAGACACAAAATCTATACATATAAACACCGGAACAAAATGATCACACGCTCTGTGTGGGTTTCACTTGGGAAGCTACATGCGATGAACTGTTTGGTTTATTTTTGTAATTCGTTAACGTTAGACGGATGGACGGTCCCTGTGGTTTCAGATAGAAGTGCGGCATGTCGAACTAAAGGATTTCTGCTTTTCAAGTGGTACAACCCTGAGCAAACTTGAAAATGAATTAATCTTGGCTTTCCTATAATTAAATATGGATCTGTGATCGATCTTCGGAGGAATTCAGAAGAACAAATGAACTGTCAATGGTTTCTCGATGACAGTAATCAATATTATTTCAAAAAAGACGGGTGTCTACTGCAACATCCGGTTATTGGGCCATAAAAAGACGTACTTTTGTCGGGTCCTGTGACATTACGGATGAGAGAAATTTATAATATTGTCCTTGGCAAAATCAATAAAACATGGAAAACACAATCTCTTTAGTCACAGTCGAACTCAACTTCGCTTGGAGTAAGCGGAGCTCAAAATCTCATGTAAACCTTGGTGGGCATCTATACTGTTTACTGGCTGGGACTTCAGCCTAGACAACCGTGGTTTTTTAGGTGGGGCCGGTATGATTTTTAAGCAATGATTTGTATGTTAGCAAGATACTCAATATTAGCCGACAGTTAATGGTTTCAACCATTTTTCCCTTTGCAGACGCAAGTAGATTGATTTTACTAGATCGTAACAAAAACCTTTCTTTTTAACGTGAATGTATTGGGGCGGATTTACAGCGGTTTATAATGTAAAATTTAGCACAGACAGCTATTGCAGCCCAAAATGATTCTCTCATACTTGTCGTCACACCTGATGCTCCACATCCATGAAATTCCTGTGTGATTAGCCGTTTCATAACGCCGGTTTGACTTCGATTAGAAACCCTTGTATCAAACGTTTCCAAAAATCACAAAGCATCAGGCCATATGGCTTTAGTGTTGATGACTGCAATGATACAAGGATAGTCAACAGCACTATGGGGCTTTGTACCAAGATTATCAAGGGAATGGAAAGAGAATTCCCTGCTAACTGCTCATGAAAAAAGCTAGAACAATGTGGATTCACTTTGTTTCCGAGACAGCACACTGGTTCCTTCACCAACATTTTAAGACTACACAGTCCTTTAATGATTTGTATTAGCGCTAGTGGTTTGATTTCTGATTGTTATGTCTGACTCACAGCAACTTCATTAATGATAAAAATGGAGCAACTTTAAAGTATCTAGCAGCACAATGTATACCTGTCAATTAAATGGTATAGTTTACGTATGGTTGAGCTACTAGGTCCCTGCTCATGTTCAAACTTTGTAATAACACCTCTTGTTTCATACTTTCTAAGATCATTTTCTGGCCACCCACATAATAGATGAAGTCATGATCACCACCTTTGCGGCTGCCCACTCGTTCAACACTGGAGAAGTATTTAATCTGTACATCGGAACATTGCCCTGACTAAACAATTTATTTTGTCACTAGCTATTGGTGCTTTTGAGTTTGCTGATCACGCTGATCGAATAGGCTTTGCTTTAAGAGGTGTCCTCAGCTCGCCTCACACTTTCCACACAATCATCACTGTGAAGTTAATGCGGTATGTTTAGAAGGATCAGAAGTAATGTTCATGAATATTCGTGTCTGCTGGAACGGAGGTTGGAAGGGTAAGACGGTAAACGCATAGTTATGAAATCGCATACAAAACAAAGACAGTGTAGGTATCCACCTTACCATGCCGCCATCGGAACAACTTTCATCTAACTGTGAATGACTGTGAATTCAAGTGATTGCTGAGCAATTCCGAAGAAAGTTAAAATGCTTGATGTTATGGTATGTTACAGTGTGATAAGAGAATGGGCGAAACACCTCTGCTGGCATTTTGATCAATGGACCTTAACTCTAGATGATCAGTCTCACGTTATGGTGTCACTTGTGAATTTACCGCCGGAATATAGCACAAAATTATTCTTCCTCGCATTGCATTGGTATGTAAGAGTTAGTAATACTTTATGCGACTCTAGTTCAGTTGCTACTGCATTAGTCTGGTCCACTTTGAGCGCACTTTGTGAAAGAAGGACGCCAAAGGAAAATTACTCCAAAAATCTTGTTACGAATACAGTCATTCCGAGAGATGTGAGTATAGTCCTGAGGGCTTTCAGTTTGTACAACATACAGAGATTTACATGAACCGTTCATTGTAAATTTCCACTGATCAAAATTTCACGGAACTACCACTCTATCTAAATGAATGTGATTGAATTCCATAACAACTATCCACTCTGCCCTAAAGTAATCCGTCATTTACAGGAACACTCGTATCACAGTCTCAACAGTCATCCATCCACAGTAAGTTTGAAGGTGCAATCAAACATATACTACTGAACTAAATGAAACTTGTGAGTATAGTTTTCGTTTCTGTCACTGTTGAGCATGTTGAACTTTTAAAACACTGTCAACTAAGTTAAACGCCACAAATCGAATAACCATCATTCTTATTAGGGGACTGTTCCAATACAAGCTGATCTTTGCAAGTTTGACCTTGGTGACAGAAATGAATGTCAAATCATTAACAGGTTGGAAAGATAGCTAATATTTGGATGGTAGTTATGTTATGTTATGAACGAAAATATTTCATTGACCCAATCTGGAGCTTTAGAAGGTTTCAGACAGAACGATCTTGACACAACCTTGATTCATGTCCGTTTACTTGATAGAAATCGAATTACTTGGTGATATTACCTTTATTGAAACTAGATGGTGATTTTATATTACATCTGCTCATAAAATGACGCCATTTCTCAACTAAACATCCATAGATTTTGTGTTCTAATCGGGTTTGACTATAGTTTCTCTCTGTTAACTAATTGTAACTCGGGAGTGAGATCGCCAATACGTATTTATTTATTCATTTGGTGAACCGCATGCAACCAAGCTGGAAGCGACATCTTTTGAATACCAATGGTGAACTTGTGCGTTTAGAAATGACTGTTCAATTTACACAGAAACGTTTGTCACCGGTTTGGAATTGGCGTTATTTCATGGTGAAAAACAGTTAATCACAGCAGGCTTTTCGTTATCTTTGCACAGGCGTTAAGTATAAATACTGGGTCTCCTTTGACAATTTCATCGGTGGAGAAGGATGACGTATGCTGCGATATGTTAACATTTCGTTTGCTCTCATCAATCCCGAAACGTGAACCATACAGATGATAAACAACAGATGAATAAAGATAGATAGGGTATAAACACGCACACAATCATACCACGTATTGTGTCGTCAACACGAAGACAACCCTGTGGGCTGCTTCAACCACTTTTGTGCACATAGCGTCGACTGGTAGTTTCTGGTCAACATAGCTTTGCTAAAGCCCAGTGACTTCAGGTTCTGATTGCGTAACAATATTTTGAATGATCCATTCAGGTCAGTCTGATGACCAGTTATCATGAGGTGTATGCCAGTTGATGGTATGGAACTTCGAGCAACAGATTCACTGGTTTGATATTTTGGTTTCATGAGCGGTTTCAGTCAGTTCGGGACGTGTTTTGCCACTCGATGAGATGGTTGTCGATTTGTTCTGCTTACGTAAACATTGCAGCTGCGATATACTTGCTAGTGTAGCGGACAAGTATTGATTTTTTTAAGGAGTGTATTAGGTCTGGCCTACTTCCGACGCAATTAATTAGGTTATCTAAGGAAAAATTATCTAGAAACAACATGAGTCTGATGAGATTGACGAGTTCGTACACTGCTGCTGCTCCGGATGAAGTAAACAGTCTTATAGAAACCCACCATCGCTTTGATGAAGTCCTCAACGGATTGCAGTTTGTATGCCGTATCAAGCTTGAAAACGTTTCCAGAGAAACCGTTCGCAACACCAAGGTCTGAACTCTTCGTCCCCCATGGAGCTCTCGCAGTTAGCCAACATGATTGTACTTCCTGGTAATGGTTTAAAGCATGTGCATTATATCAAGTCAACTCAGTTCATAAAGACGCAGCTGGATGTCTTCTCCCTTGGGCCAAAGTTCAAAACACCACCCAAAGACTTTAACAAGTTAAACACGGAGGGTTAATTTGAATCCATGTATGATCAGTTGAGGGATGTATCACCAACGTCTTCTGGTGAGATGGGCCAGTTCCGTGTAAAATTGGTAGGTATTTCTACCAGCGCCTATTCATCAACAATGTTGTCTCGAACAGGAACACAATCAACCCATGAATGACTTGACAGAAGTGTGATGCTTTGCGTTTTTGAAACCGAACAAACGCTCTGATGTTGTTAGCATGAACAAGGAAGATTGTAGAATGAAACTGAATCTCATATTGGAGGACCAACGAAGGCACAGTGTGAGTGAAACGACTGGAAATAATATATTGTTAGAAAAGCAAACAACGAGACAACTCGAACTACTGTTGCTTCAAGGTCACATATATGAAAACCAGTATGGATACATGAAGCCATTTGGTGTGGAAACACCCAGATTGAAGGATGTATCAAAAATACACAATGATCGAGCACATCTGCGACCAATTTTCTTGCATGAACAACCCAGCATATTATACAGCTGCTCAAGGTATTGTTTAAATTCTGGACCCCATTCGTAAATTATTATACCCCCTATTCCCCGAAAAGTAATATTGAACTAACAGAGACATTAGAACGCATATCGGTGAGCTCTCAGGATATATGCTTGGCTAGAACTGATTCCCTATTTACGCACTTTCCTCTTCGTAAGATAATTGAGTTTAGTGAGAGGTTATTTCCAGCCAAAACTGTGCTGTAAGTGTTCTACTCAAATGTCCCGAAGACTTCATGTTACTCTCTGCAGAAATCATTAAGTTTAATTTCGAAGGACTTTCCTAATTACAAGGTGACGGAGTGGCCATGGGTCGTCCCTCAAATCCAAAATTAGCTGACATATTCTTCGGAATGATAGAACGGCATATCCCAGATTATATTGTCAATTTCTTATTGTACAAACCGTACGTTGATAATAATTTGCATTTTACGGATACCGTTAATTTTGATTCGTTTTTACTCGTTTCAACTCTGTCCACCCAATCCTGTCTTTGATTCATGAAAGTGAATTGAAAGACGGTTTACCTTTTCCAGATGTACTCACCATCAGACGTGGGGATGGGACATTACAGCGATCGGTCCATCGCAAAGCAACATGGGGCAGACAGTATCTTCATTTCGTCAAATTTCTCCTGATAGCATTCAAGCGGGGTTCGGTCAGATCTCTATTTCATAGGGCCAGGCGTATTTGCACACCTGATAAGCCGCAGACGGAAGAAGAGAGGCTAAGAAAAGCGGTAAGTTCACAGATATTCACAACCTGATGGACAGTTGCCACTATCCAGTTCAAACAGCTCAAAAGAAGGATAAATTTTTATTTCTGCCATTCAGAGTATCTCATCTGACAAGCGATATCACACACAAACTGACGTCTGTCCAATTCCGTTCGCATGCAGCTGCCCAACTACACTCGGTTCAAACCACCAAACGACCAGCTCTACGCAAAGCGAACACATTTTGTCTCACTATTCCGTTTCTCACGTTTTCCATCAGATCTCTTACGGTTGCAGTGAAGTTGATGTAAGCAGAACAAATCGACAACCATCTCATCGAGTGGCAAAACACGTCCCGAACTGACTGAAACCGCTCATGAAACCAAAATATCAAACCAGTGAATCTGTTGCTCGAAGTTCCATACCATCAACTGGCATACACCTCATGATAACTGGTCATCAGACTGACCTGAATGGATCATTCAAAATATTGTTACGCAATCAGAACCTGAAGTCACTGGGCTTTAGCAAAGCTATGTTGACCAGAAACTACCAGTCGACGCTATGTGCACAAAAGTGGTTGAAGCAGCCCACAGGGTTGTCTTCGTGTTGACGACACAATACGTGGTATGATTGTGTGCGTGTTTATACCCTATCTATCTTTATTCATCTGTTGTTTATCATCTGTATGGTTCACGTTTCGGGATTGATG
>QNGE01006633.1:9871-29790 GCA_008508345.1 Paragonimus westermani
TGGTCTTATGTAGACTCTGTAAAGCGTGTGAAAGGCGCGGTTGTCAATCCGGGGGAATGTTCGTTTGATCATCCCGAGAGTCATGAGACCCCTTTTGGTGGCCAGCTGGTGATGATAAGAGAAGGACAAACCAGAGGATAGCCAGATCCCTAGATCTTTTTCGAGGTCTCCTTTCGTGATATCTAATACACTTTGTGCACCATGTATCACGAATAGGTTCCCGGAGTCTCCTCCGAGTGACATGTGCGCACACTTACTGTCGTTTACAGGGAGACTCCAATCATCTGACCAGCACTTAATAGGATCAATGCCAATCTGCAATGCATTGAGGTCACAGACGTTCCAGATTCTTGAGTCGTCGGCATAAAGGAGAGCGTTGCGGGAGATCAACTCGGGGAGATCATTAATGTAAATAAGAAACAACAATGGGCCGAGTACCGATCCTCGAGGGACTCCCACAGAGACTGGGGATGGAGCCGAAAGACATAAAGAAGACGGTAAGCCATGAATAAGAATAAAAATATGAAGTAGAAAACAGTGTACAAGACTCTACACACGGTATCTGGTGATCATTTCAACTGCTTGCTGCGAAATTTCCTGATATGGTAAGATCAGAAACGCATGAAAGTTCACTGCTGTGATATTATTTGTAGTGAGATCACCTTCGACGTCCCCAAAATTCTAAACTCCCCGCGACGTGAGATTTGTCTTGCCAGTACCACCGCGCCTGTTCACATTACCTTGTATATGTAAACCTACTACATACCACTAGCATCAAGGTGAGTGGGCCGGCGTAAGTATCGCAGTTATGCTCTCAGCTGTGTAATGAATTCGCACTATCTCTACTCCTGTAGGTTACATTCACTAGGATAACAATGTTGAGCTATCACCGTTAGGAACGCCGCTTAACCAGCCCAACGCTTGTTTGAATTCTGAAGGTCGACTGGAATTTTCCGTCGACGCACTCTTCCACTCTGGCGGCTGCCGTGCAGTTGTGCTCAACGTGCTCTCACGTCCAGCTCCCTAGCACCCCTTAATTGTTACGTTGAAGTCTGTTGTGGACGGTGGGTAAATCAATAAATAAAGTTTGTTTGCAGATTCACCGTTTTCTCCCTGCGACTTCCAATTCACGGTAGCATAAGGTTGGGGAATTCAGGATCTAGCACTACATATTCCGCTTATTAGCACACTATCAGTGATATCTTCGGCGCCTGATTTGTTTGATCGGTTTTACATTCTCTTCTATTTTGTTAAGGTAGGATATTTTTTCCCTTATTGACGGAGATATTCCACCTTCAGTCTGACTCCGAGAAATTGTTTAACTGGCCAGTATTTCTGCAAGTTCACTTCGCAGTATGATGGACACCTAATTAGCATAGACTGACAAGTATTTGATTGAACTGTTCGGTGTTATGCGCCGTTTGATTTTGCTGGAGAAGCACACTGTTATGTTCGCGATATTAACTGAGATATACTACTTTTAATTTTGACTGTGAATTTCAGACGGATGTTGCCAAATGTTCATCGATGGATACCGGATTCAAGGAACAAACTGGTCACGAAGAAAGATGGAACAGGAATCACCTGAGCAGCGAATCTTCTCCAGTTTTACACACTTGATGATTTCCCATTGCATTTTTACCGCTATAGACCTGTTTTTACAAATAGGATAGACACATTGATGCCGCTGATCGAAGGCCTGGGAATATGACGTATTTGTTATTCAGGGCCTTTAGAAAGAAACCAAACCAGCCTACGTAACGAAATGGAGCTTCCGCGAGTACCTTTTAAATGTTCATCCACGACACTCACAAGACACTCGTAAGACGGCCCAAAACATTATGAGTGTAACCGGTTGTAATAACCAGGAACGCACGCGGCATGTGAATTGAACGCGTGATAGCCCAAAAAACAAAACCACAAAAATAATCAGAAAATATATGTTCATTTAAGGAGGAACCGAAGAGAAAATTTTTCCGGAGAAATGAAAATTATAAGTCAGCTCCAGCAATAAAAAATTGTCGCCATGTGAATTCATAGCATGAGTCAACATGATATGTAAAATAGAAGGCTACGCTGCGTCAAAAAACTAAAAAAGTGAGTACGATGAATATTTTTTTGTTGAACACAACACAGGAATAATTAGAAATCAATTATCATGATATGCACACTGTTACGACCCCTGAGAGAGGAAGGCAAGAACTGACAGGAAGACCGCGAGTAGTATCACGATCACGAATGAAACGCAACGATATCGCAAACGATACGAATAATCGGAACGCAAGTACTCGGGCCCAACTCTTGCAACTTAGAGCCCCCCAACAAGAAGGGAAAAAGACGGCCTTCAAACGAGCTTTATTTGCTGCTCAGCCTTGGTTCTAAGACACTGAACGGGCCAATCAGAAGCAAGCGCGCGATCTCAAATCTTCCAGAATGATGGCGGGCATTGAAGTTATCAAAATAGAAGCATCTATTTCCTCCGGGAAATATAGCGAGTTTTTTTGGGAAAAAGTGCTTTTCCAACACACACATTTGTAAATGTGATGAATGATTGACACGACTTCTCTGTGCTTTTGCTCAGTCGTTGTAGCCTTCCAATATTCCGTAAAATCTAAACACTCGGTTCAACAACATCGGTTCCCTGTTATTGTGACTAATAGTTTTCTGCGCTTCCTATATTCCCAATCGTTTTTCTATGCCGCTCAATTCTGACTTCATTCACTGTCACGCTTTTGCCCCATTTACAATGATTACCGGAATGGCCAGATGCCCAAACTCTTCTTTACGACAATTTTCCTGATGTCTTCTGTGCCCAAGGTATTGCGTATCACGAATGCACCGCCAAAGATTCCACGGAGTAACATTCATGCACAATTACTGTCATTCATTGAAAGACCTCAACCTTCCGACCAGCGCTTAATCGCATCAATATCCACCTGTGGTGCACTGGAATCAGTAGTATTCATGGGATTTGCGCACAAAAGAGCATGGCCAGGAAAATTGTCTAGAAGATATTCGATATAAAAAGAAAACAGAACAGGATCTGCCACTGACCCTTGAGTAACCGTCGCAGTAAACGGAAAGGAAGAGGAGGGGTTTGGCCTGGCTGTAACCTTAGAAGTTCCAATATCAAGAGAACGGTCAATCCAGGAAGGAGGCTGTTACGACCCCTAGGAAAGAAAGGCAAGAGCGAACAAGAAGACCGCGATCAGTACCTCGATCACGAACGGAACTTAACGATATCGGAAACGACACGAATAATCAGAACGCAGATGCAGTGATCCAACCCGCGCAACTTAGAACCCTGGAACAAGAAAGAAGAAAAACGGTCGTCAAACAAGCTATATCTGCTGCTCAGCCCGGAGGCAAAACGGCGGTTCATAGCGGCTTTATTTATAGGTCTTCGGCGGCCTTGGTACTAGGCTAACCAACGGGCCGATCAGAAGCAAGAGCGTAACTCCAGTTTTCGAGAATAATGGAGGCATACAAATTCTCAAAATAGAAACATCCGTTTCCTTCGGGAAATAAAGCGAATTCTTTGGAAAAAGTGCTTTACCCAACCGCTGCCATGCTGCGTAACAAAGTAAAGGCTGTTCTCTTCAGAGTACTTCCGAATGGGACGTGTTATGTAGCCCTCGTCTCGCCCTCTCACACGTCTTATCACTTGACAAGCTGACTAGTCTAAGTGACGCTCATTGCCCCAACCTGCATATGCCCGTTCACCGGCCCAACAGCTCTCTTCCATACCCGAGCGCACGCACGCGCGTAGTCACCATCTGCGCACTGAGCCAATTGGAACGCCCCAATTGGATGTGATTCCGTGCGGCCGATACACAGACATGCATGACGCGGTCGGACCCGGATCGGAACACAACTGCACCATACACCAGGAACAACACAACTGACTGCCAACTGAACAGGATAGGACACAGTCCAGACGAGCGCTACTGCATTAAGTTTGTACACCAAAATCCCAACAATAAAGATCCAACCCATTGACTTGACCTTTTCATTGACTATCTTTGAGATATCGTTATTTGTTAGTGCGTACTTAAGCTATCACGGTTAAGATTTCCACTGCAAATTGGTGCTGCGACCCGTTTTTGGATCAATTCTCCGTCTCACATTTGCGCCGCAAATTCACTTTGGGATCTATTCGCTTAGCATTTCTCCAGCGCGCATTGTTCGTCATCATTCACCATCCGTCCATCACTAGCTATGGAGCAGAATCTCACTGATGACAGCAACGTTGAGGACCTATTCGTGTCACCACTATCAGTCAAACTTCCCATTTTCTGGCAATCAGATCCAGCCCTGTGGTGTTTGCAGATTGAATCGATTCTTCGCAAACATCGTATAACCAAACTGACCACTATGTTTGGTTATGTGTTTGCTGAACTCCAGGCAGAAACTGTGCACAAAGTTCGAGACATTATCGCCGATGCCGACACTCTTACTCCAGATGCTGTTCTAAAACGGGAGCTCATGAATCGAGTGTCTATGTCCGAACACAAACGGCTACGGCAGTTACTCAACGATGTACAGCTAGGTGATCGTCGTCTCTCCCAATTGCTGCGCCACATGCGAACTTTGCTTGGTGACAAACCCACGGATGAATGCCTACTGAAACAATTGTTTGTTCGACGCCTACCGAGTCCCGTGCAAGTGGCACTTTCGCTTGTTCCAGATCAGACATTGGACAGTTTAGCCTCATCGGCGGATAAAGTTGTCGAAGGCATGCCAACTAACAACGTCACTGAAGTTACTCACACGGCATCCATTTCCACCGACACAACACAGCTTAGGTCCTTGATCCGTGAACAGCAACGGACTACTCAAAAGATTCAACTTCAGCTGAGTCACTTGACAGCACAACTGTCTTGAATCCACTCACAACCGACTGCTCACCTTCGTCCACGCAGTCGATCAATGCGAACTTCGCTTGGTGACAAACCCACGGATGAATGCCTAGTGAAACAGTTGTTTGTTCAACGACTACCGAGTCCCGTGCAAGTGCCACTTTCGCTTGTTCCAGATCAGGCATCGGACAGTTTAGCTTCATCGGCCGATAAAGTTATCGAAGCCATACCAACTAACAGCGTCACTGAATTTACTCACTTGGCATCCATTTCCACCGACACAACACCGCTCATGTCCTTGATCCGTGAACAGCAACGGACTATTCAACAGATTCAACTTCAGCTGAGTCATTTGACAGCACAACTGTCTCAATCCCACTCACAACCGACTGCTCACCTTCGTCCACGCAGTCGATCGTTGAACAAATCTCCATCGAAAACTCATACCACAGATGGAATATGTTTTTATCATCGTAACTTTGGCACTAATGCAAAACGTTGCACCACTCCATGTGCTTTCTGTCCGACTTCCAACCACTCGGGAAACGGCAGCGCCAGTTGAGTTCTGCGACAAACTCAGCTGGTTTTCAAACTTCTAGTCGCCTGTTTTTCATACTTGATAAGGAAAGTGGTCACAAATTCCTTATTGATACAGGAGCTGAAGTCAGTGTTCTTCCCGCCACTTCACAAGATCAAATCTCATCTTATCGTGGTCCAACACTCAAAGCTGCCAACGGTTCTTCCATTCAAACCTACGGCCAACGTTCCGTAACACTGTCCCTTGGCTTGAGACGCACCTGGAGATGGATATTCCTTATTGCTGATGTGCGATTTGCAATTTTGGGGGCAGATTTTCTCAACAGTTTCGGTCTCTTGGTAGACATGAAGCACCGCCGATTGCTCGATCCAACCACTAACCTGACTGTCACGGGTCAATCGGCGAACATTGATTCTCTTCGTCTGTCAGTTACACTTACTGAAGCTCATCCGGAATATGCCTCATTGCTTGCTCAATTTCCTGGAATACTTAATCCTAATTTCCAGCAATCGTCCATAAAGCACACAACTGTTCATCATATCACAACTCGTGGTGCACCAGTAGCTGCTAAGCCCAGACGTTTAGCTCCTGACAAACTCGCTGTCGCCCGCAAGGAATTTGATCACATGCTCCAACTTGGGATCATTCGACCCTCGAAAAGTCCATGGTCTTCCCCACTCCACATGGTTTCTAAAAAGGACTCTAATGACTGGCGTCCATGTGGAGACTACAGAAGTGTCAATCAAGTCACCGTTGCAGATCGATATCCTGTCCCGCACATTCATGATATCACATCTAATCTGCACGGCAAGACCATATTCTCTAAGGTCGATCTGATACGGGCTTACCATCAAATTCCCGTAGCAGAAGAAGACATTCCCAAAACTGCAATCACTACACCATTTGGATTGTTTGAATTCTTACGAATGCCATTTGGGCTAAGAAATGCAACACAAACTTTCCAACGTCTGATAGACGAGGTGCTACGTGGTTTAGACTTCGCACATCCATACATCGATGACATTCTAATCGCCAGCTCCAGTCCCGAGGAACACCGCACACATTTGTTCCAAGTTTTTCAACGCTTGAACGATTTTGGTATTGTCATCAACCCTTCCAAGTGTCAGTTAGGAGTGTCATCACTGGACATCCTTGGACATCATATCAACTCAACTGGAGTACACCCGCTTGCCTCCAATGTGACCGCCATCAAAGAATTTCCTCAACCCACTTCGGTACGTCAGCTCAGTCGTTTTATTGGTATGGTTAATTACTACCGCCGTTTCCTGCCTAACCTTGCTGACACACTGAAGCCACTGACTGATTTGTTGAGTTCCAAACGGAATAAACTCTTGGAATTATCTGAGACATCAATCAATTCGTTTAACTCAATAAAACAGATGCTTGCACAGGCAACATCCATTCATCACTTGGATGCCTCCGCCCCTATCAGTATCACTACTGATGCGTCAAATTTGGCTGTTGGAGCTGTACTTCAGCAATTGGTTGATAACAAGTGGCAACCTATCTCGTTTTTCTCCAAATCTTTGCAGCCAGCACAAACTCGTTACAGCACGTTCAGCCGTGAACTATTGGCAATCTACTTGGCTATTAAACATTTCCGCCATTTTGTTGAAGGACGTACATTTTGTGTTTTCACTGACCACAAACCATTAACGTATGCCCTATCGGCCAAACCTGATCGTTATTCACCACGGGAGTTACGCCACTTGGACTATATTTCCCAGTATACATCGGACCTCCGATACGTCACGGGAGAACAAAACACGGTAGCCGACGCTCTATCGAGAGTCCAACTGGCAAACCTTTCACTCGACAGCTCCATCGATTTTGTGCTTATGGCTAAACTACAAGCTAGTGATCCTGACACAGATACGCACAAGAGTTTAATGAAAACCCAGCAAATAACACATAAGGGAGTATTACTTCTCTGTGATTTTTCTACGGGATCACCGAGACCTATCGTTCCAAAAGAAATGCGCAAAACTGTTTTCGATGCTCTCCACAACATGTCACATCCAGGAGTCAAAGCATCCAGGAAACTCATTTCTGAACGATTCGTTTGGTTCAGTATGAACAAAGATATCGGCGATTGGACGCGTTGCTGCTTGGCTTGTCAACAGTCGAAAATCCATCGTCATACCGTCACACCACTTGGAACATTTCCGCCTCCTGATGCTCGCTTCGATCACGTGCACATTGACGTTGTTGGACCCCTGCCGCCATCGAAAGGTTTCCGTTATCTCCTTACGTGTATCGACAGATTTACTCGGTGGCCTGAAGTTTTTCCGATCTGTGACACCACTACTCAAACCCTGGCAACAGCATTCGTAGTCGGATGGATTTCACGCTTTGGCATACCATCCACTATAACTACGGACCGCGGCTCCCAGTTCGAATCTCATTTATTTGAACAACTCACACGACTCCTTGGAATTCAACGGATTCGTACCACAGCGTACCATCCACAATCCAACGGAATGGTCGAGAGATTTCACCGGACATTAAAGGCTGCTCTGACTACCAAACTAGAATCAACCGCTTGGTTTGATCAACTACCACTTGTGCTTCTTGGATTACGCAACTCTGTTCGTGCTGACAGTCAATGTTCCCCAGCACAACTTACCTACGGCACCAGCTTGCGTTTACCTGGTCAGCTGCTAACCTATTCGGACAAGGCAACCTCTCCTGATCCGACAAACTACGTGAGTCGCCTGCAGCATTTCATGTCCAAGTTAACTTATCAACCACCACGACTACAGAGCAGACCTACTAATTATCCTAACAAACTGACCGACTGTTCGCACGTATTTGTCCGTTGTGATAAGCTCCACGAATCCCTACAACCAGCGTACAAAGGCCCGTATCGTGTTCTAAATCGCTCGAACAAACATTACACGTTGGACGTCGGTGCATCTCGCAACAACATATCCATCGACCGTCTCATCCCAGCTCGACTACTGGAGGAATCTACTCCGACTGACACGCATACGCTACCTGAAACAAGTTCGTACAAGACTAAATCCGGTCGATCAGTGCGTTTTCCGGATCGACTTGTGGTCGCTGTTTCACCATAACCTCACAGCTGGTGGGAGGCTATGTAGCCCTCGTCTCGCCCTCTCACGCGTCCTGTCACTTGACAAGCTGACTAGTCTAAGCGACGCTCATTGCCCCAACCTGCATATGCCCGTTCACCGGCCCGACAGCTCTCTTCCATACCCGAGCGCACGCACGCGCGTAGTCACCATCTGCGCACTGAGCCAATTGGAACGCTCCAATTGGATGTGATTCCGTGCGGTCGATACACAGGCATGCATGACGCGGTCGGACCCGGATCGGAACACAACTGCACCAGACAACTGAACGACAACAACTGACTGCCAACTGTACAGGACAGGACACGGTCCAGACGAGCGCTACTGCATTAAGCTTGTACACCAAAATCCCAACAATAAAGATCCAATCCATTGACTTGACCTTTTCATTGACTATCTTTGAGATATCGTTATTTGTTAGTGCGTACTCAAGCTATCACAGATATATCCTGAATTGAACCCATACGTTATACTGATTAATCTACTAGGTTTCTCAATGAAATTGGGCAATGGAGTTTTCTCGTCCTCTACTTCATTTTCAGTTATTGAGGGTTTCAGGTAGCACTGTGTCTTCGATTTTCCACGCTAGTTGAATGCAGTGATTCGTGGTATGTTGCAAACTGTCACAAATCCAATCTGATATATCATGTCAGAATGTCAGAGACGCTGCAAACTCAAACACGTGTAGAGGTATCACAGTCATGGGCGTTGTGAACTGCACTCAATCTGCTTTAATCAAAAATATTGCCAAGAAACTGTCATAGCACAGCAAACAATTACTCCATATGACAATTTGCCTGGTCAAGTCAGTTAATAGTTGCGCATTTTGAGCAATCTGGATGTAAGTTGTTACACTGAAGTAAGTGTCTAGCATGATGTCACGTGTGCATAACTGGAAAATCAGTCCTTGAAATATTTACGGAAAAATGTTCGATCAACAACTTACATGCTATAACTTGGCCTGGTCTGATGTGCTCTGTAGAACGCATCGTCATCATAACATACATCCATAAAAATCGAGTGAACAAAGTATGCGGGAAAGAATACTTCACTGGAACGTCAATCGACTCTAATGAAATTGAGGAACTTGGTACAGATGCTGTAAACGGCGCTGTACAGTAGCATTGAGAAAGAACGGTCATCTGGGACGACTAGAGAGTGATGGAGGCTACACATACCGCAGTTTGGTCGCGCACGACTTGAAGTGCACAACGTGGTGGACAGCGCGGTTGCCATTAGTGGATGTTTGCTTGATGCTATCACCTGAATGCTTGTGCGTTATAGGAAACTGCAAATATTTCGTGCCAAGCAGAACGTATTTGTCTCTAGGTATACGGTTTTAGTCTCAGTGAGCACACTGTTCGAGATATTGTTCGCTATTTTGATATGTACTGCTGAACTTAGAGTTAGCACGACATGAAATTCTGCCAGCAGTGAAATTGTAGATCATGCAGACTAGTTTCCTGCACTCCATTAAGTAGTATTTCTCATTAACTGAATTCAATTTTGTTCAGATTTCATCCTTCATCCCGATCGATTTTGTGCACCAGAAGTGCAATAGAGCATTCGCCTTACCAGAACCCCGTATAAAGTAGGTTTGAATGGTCACACATTGCTACTTGACAGTAGACATACGGCCTATTAAATACATGACATTAGGCAGAAAGAGGCTGCCGAGTTACAGATTTCAGGAGCAGCCGATTTCTCCAGGGAGACACAACTTGACATCGGACGCTATCAGCCCAAAAACGATCTGACTGCCCTTCGTATGCTGCAGTAGTCCAGGACCAAAAATCTCGGAATAGTGTTTCGTACGCATCCTATTAAAGTCCTCAAATGGTGTTACTGTTTAGTCAGCAACCTACCGGCGTACGTCTAGTCTTGTGGATGACACCAAACAGACGCACACGTACTGAAGAAATTAATGAGGAGACGACGATGGTCGTAAATTTCCTGAATGGTTTTGCAATCCCCTACTGTCTTGAATGAGTGTGATTGCAATCTACGCAAACTTTATTCAAGAATGTGACGAGAATGTTGAACAAGAATAAGTACCTCGAATGGAGCAGGCAGAAAAAAATTGTATTTTAAGATACCTACAAGGATGTTCGAACGAATGGAGATGAGTACTAGTTTGCTTTGCATTCAAAGAGACGGACAGGCTTGGTTACTGAATACGCTATACTGCTTGTTGTTTGCATAGGAATGCTTGGCTTTGTGATAAAGTTTGAAATAAAGCAACATGTTGTGAATGATTAACATTGGACTACATCGGTAGAAACTTACCAACGCGCGAGTTCTTTGTCATTTTAAGGAACGCGACATTAGGACCCCCTTTAAACAATTGATAAGGTTAAACAAAAGAACAAGTTAATTTTGAGTGGTACGAACCGTGGCGAATAATTAGATACGGTGCATACTGATCAAATCTGTACGAAATGGATCAATGCCAGTAAAATAACCAGGCCATCTCTCGCTTGTGATTTCATACCTCGGTGGTAAACTTCCTGGTAAACTTCCCGAGTGTTTCATCAAATAAACACATCCATCTGTTCTCTGCACTTGGAAAGCAGTGCAATATAGTTCGTGGATAGACTATCTCAAAATGGGTCTGAAGACAAACGTGTAAATTCACACCATGTACACGGAAAAATGCTATATCAGTGCACATGTGAAATAAACGTGAGAAGTTATGCGGAATCTGACGATGCAGTCTTCGATCTAGTAACCGTAAACGTCGCATATAACTAGCCTGTTCGGTTTGGTAATAATTTGGAATGCTGCACGTGTGTCACCCTTAATCTTGATGCACTAATCGCAAGAAATTATTGGGTTATTTTATGGTGATTTGAAGTAACCGTTCTGTAAAATATTAAATCAGCGCTCATCCAGATTTCTTAGCTAAAACACGTGTGCATTCTCACTTTACAATTAACCATAAATATGGATTTCCACACAAACGTTTCTTCGCTGATAACCGCATTTCATTCTTCGGTCAGTACATCGGTTTATCTATACAATGATGATTGTACTGATGACTACACGATGTTAGCTGTTACGAATTGTCGTCTGTGAGTGGTATACTTCCTAGAATGGAAGCCCACACGCAATAGCTGACTCCACAGCAGGTGAAGTAATCAGGTAACTATTAACTATCTGGGTGGTCAAGTCGATAGCAATGTAAGGTATATTTTAGTCGTTTCGACGAAGTTGCATTTTATCCACCGTGAATGTGTTGTGTTCTGTCGTGTGATCGCTACAACTTTAACCACGATTGTGTATATAGTGTGCGCATGTTTGCTGATATTTCACCTGTTCCATGACCCGCACTTCTAAATTCGTCATGTTCCGACGTATTGACGTTGAATGTATTTTGTTCATGGGAAACCCATACAAGGATTGCATCGTAGTCCGACTGTAACAATTGAATATCAAACTGTGAAACGTTGTGTTCAACGCGTCAAAATGTGTTTAGTTTCTACAATTTATCATCACTTCAGCGTACAGTAGAAAATGCATTGACTGCAGTATAAAATGTGGCAAATCCTCCCATGACGATCACATATTGCAACCCGAAAATATGGCTGTTGAAGTCAAAGTGGTCATTGTTGAATAGAACGAACCGGTGCAGCCGATTCCGAAACGTGGTCGTCCGTACGCACATTTGTGAGAAGCTTAACTGTATGTACTAGTTTTCGGAACAAGCAGCTAATTGGAATTCCGCTGGGTAACACAGTTGCAAGTGAACTCAGAATCGAAGGAAAATTACCGAAAAACAGAGGTATCTCTACAAAGGAAGCATTGAATGGGCACGAGAATGGAGGTGGTCGATATTACGCATTATGAATTGCGGAAATGTGTGCATTTTACCGGACAATCGGACATGGACAGTCAGAGGTTACAGTGTTCCAAGTTAACAAGCAAAGCGAACTGTTACGTTTAATCTGGTAAACACTGAGCTCACAAACATGAAAACCCCTCAAGTGTAAACGTTCAAAAGTCTAGTGTCCCGAACAAGCTGATTGACAGTGTTTGTCCTCACACTAAACATATTTCAGTTTCACAGCAATTCTGCGTGCGAATCATCCATTCTGCCGTAAACATTGAACGGATGGTTGAGGAATGCGATAGCCTAGCCGAAACTAGACTCTTATATGCAGCCAGTAAAATGCGTTACGCTAACAGACGCCGTACTCACAGTACACTCAATCTCATCTTGTGCCCATGCCTGATTTCGAAGTCTAGGTCTCCTGTCTGGATGTATGAACATCACCCAACATGGCTCAGCAGTGAAATAACGAAGTCGGTCAACATCACCACACAGCTACCACACTCGGTCAGCTCTAATCAGTCCGCCACTATGAAAATAGCTCCTCGCACAGTCGACCAATTTGCTATCACCGAGTCGAGGGTAATGGGGAGAAAGATTGTTTTAGCAGTTGACGCCACTGGGATGCCCTCGTACAACCCACCCTTATGATGCCAGTTGAACGTATCTTTCTGATTTTGGTACTACCTGGGACGCTGCAAGCCTGTCTGAACCGACTGTTCACAGTGAATCGTGATTGAAGCCTGAACTTAGTGTGATTTACTCCAGTAACCGTCCGTTCACTGTTCGCCGCCGTAATAACTCCCTTACAAGATTGTGATAAGAATGTGACGTAATCAGTTGGAAGACTCAAAATCGGTTTGTTCGTTACGCTGAATTTTTATCAGTATCCACTACGATCACGCTGCTGTACAGCCCAAAACCTGTTTGCCGTAATTAGTGTTACCGTGCATGGAACAATCGAATGGTATTTCACACCTGGTGTTTATATATCGCGCACTTATAATCAATAGATTTTGACCACTATAAGCCATTAGTCTAAACTTAGTCTAAACTACACTCCTGCTTACACCGGAGTTCGCGCAATGTTGCATTTTAATTTAAGTTATTTCAGACTGCATGCTATCAACTCAAAAAAGACGTACCACTTGTCTGACTTTTGTCTGGTGAACTGAACAGCGGTCGTCATATGTATTAAGACCTTTTCACGCCTCACCCTATTTCCTACCATCCACTCGAGACTATGTCCCTCCAAAACAAAATCATTCACCGGTGTGGTTATGTCAAGTCGTTCAATGAACTTTTGCTTACGGTTCACTCCATCGGGTCCTGAAATGATGACAGCACTGTTACTGACTTTGGTGAGAAACATATTAACATACAATGAGGCAAAATCGTCTTTGGGTATCACGCTTACGGGGTCACGTGGTCAGACACGGTAACAAGCGTGCAACGTTCAAATGCGTCCAGATCTCACGTTATCCCTACAACATGCAAGCATAATCTAGAGATCAAACAAGTGATCAATCATATTCCTCTTGTGTGTGGTTGTTGCGTTCAGTGAAGAATGGGTGGAATTATTTTGACTTAAGCAAACTGGTTGCTAGGCACTGTGCGTTGTTTTTACTGGTTTGGCAGAAGACCNTTCAGTGAAGAATGGGTGGAATTATTTTGACTTAAGCAAACTGGTTGCTAGGCACTGTGCGTTGTTTTTACTGGTTTGGCAGAAGACCACTAGAATCTGGAACTGATTCTCCGTGTGCACCCTTGTTGTGCATATTTTCGCTACGCATCATTCATGATAATATTCCTCATGCTTATTCGTAGCATACGAGTTCACATATTCCTCACGTTAAGCATGCCCATGTCCCGCCAACCGGCGTAATTCTAAAGTATTTCGCTTGCTAACACTGGCGCTCAAGCGATGCACGCCACATCTCACCGTTTATTTCATTCAAGCCTTCTCATTAGCAATTTTTCAATGCACAATCGCACACCACTGATAGAGTGTGCTAGTTTCAGACTTAACAAGTCAGTTTCGAAAAGTGGAACTAACCACAGTCGACCATATAAATGTCCCGTTCATCTAAGCCTCGTCACACCCAACCATGTTTTGACCTCATATCTAGGGCAGTCATTGCGTGCATCATGACAATCGTTGTGCTCGAGCAGGTTTTGCTGTTTCTCTACCGGTGTTCACTGTAGACAATCTAAATATACATAGATGAACAGCTTGGGAATAACACAACGTCACGAGCAAGTTGTAATCATCTACGTTTCAACCACATCGGGTGGCCTTCCTCAGGAGTGTTGTAATCGAAATCCTGAGGAAAGCAACCCGAGGTGCATGAAACGTAGAGCATCACAACATTCTCGTAATGTTGTGTTATTCCCAATCTGTTTATCAATAACATGTTAAACACGACGCACAAACTGTTCAACTTCATTCGTACTAAATTTGGTGCGGATATCTTACAGCTAAATATACATAGTTTCAAATCACAAAACAGTGACAAAAGTCGATCGTGATCACCAGGTCGGTTGCCGCCATTGGGTCCGAAACGTCACGAACAATTGTTTTACGCAAACAACTCGGGCCGGTGATGTCGTCTCCATCAGAAGGTGTATGTGGGACTGTCGACTTTCTGGAAACTGTGAGTTGACAATTATTTGGCACGTCACTCGTGTTGTATTCACGTGTGAATAGCCACGGATAATCATTGTCTAATAAAGTCTGCTCTAACTGACGAAGTTTATCATCCAAGATATTGGTACAAATCCGTGTGGTACGGTCAAACAATGTGCACACCAAATCTCGTCCATACATTGCTGGAGCACAGCTGTCAAAGTCTACGTACTGAAAATATTAACATACATTGACACCCGCATTCTGAACGCTGAATGCTTGGATTCGGAAATGCGGTTTTCCACAAACATAATCCCATTATTCACAGCTCGTTATATATCGATTACTTCTTCCCTACCTACGGTAGTTATGCTACTGATAGGCCTCGCCAATGGTTGCGACGATAACGTTAGGCTAATATGCACTACGTGATGGACGAGTCGGATAGACTTCCTCATCATGAGAATTGACGATTTCCGAGAAAGTTTAGTGGAGTTTAGATCAGTGTGACCGAAATTATCAGTCACTTATATCCGTAACGATTGTTTATTTGTCAAGACCACTGTAGTGAGGATAGACGGTCGCACTATACTACTTACGCCGCCACTATTCAGTAGCGAGGCGACAGCATGGATCGCAATGGTCGCGGCAGAAATCCTCTCTCTCTCACCCCGGCCTCGAACGAACCAATCCTGTTACCCACACAATCGATTGGGTGACTGCTTGTCTTATCTGTCTCATCACTATTATGATGTCGATTCGCTCGTGTTCGATAAAGCTACGCGCTATTGCCGTCACATGTTCTCGTTCTACTCTGGGCCGACTACGTGTCAGGGCTCGCAGTCTAACGTGGTTCTAGGTTGTAACAGGCAGCATCACATGGAATGGCTTTCGCCGCATTCGCCTTCTAGGTTCACAACGATTGGTGCCTTGACCAGAATAGGAGGATGAAGATCCCGTGCCCCAGCCGTTTGAGGACGGGGATGTTCCGAGATTCCTGAAGGACTTCGAAGATGTGGCGGAGGCGGTCGGAGTGAGGGCGGACCAGGCGAAGCTGGTGGCCCTGCAGATGCTGCCCAAGTGCGGGCCGAAGGCGGTGTTCGGTGCGGCGCGAAAAGGCCCTGCGAAGCTGGAGTGGGCCGCCGTGAAGGAGGCGCTGATCGCCGGGTTCGACAGCTCCGGTTTGGATCAGGAGGCGGCGCTGTTCTACGCCATGTCCCTACGGGCAGCGTTGTCAAGAGCCCGTTCACATTTGAACCAGGGTCTAGAACGACGCCTGCTGACGCAACAGTACTTGGACGGAATGTCACCAACAGTCCGGGATCAGCTCAGGGTTGCTATCATCGCACATCCGATGACGCTGGAACAGTTGACCGATGCAGCTGGACAATTGCAGACAGAAAATGCCGCGACGGTCAACGAAGTGGAAGCAAGCGAACCGAGTGAACCAAATGACCTTTGAAAAGTTGACTTAGCAAGTGGCGGCTTTGAAGGTGAAGACGGAGGAGAACTGTGGCAAGGTCATTTACGGATGCGAAAGACAGGGACACATGCGAGGATTTTGCCCATTCGGCAAGAAAAGGTCGTACATTACTAAAAGTTTCGTCGGCTGCTGTTTGTTTAGGTAGGGGGGTCCGGTGAAAGGGGCGGTTGATAAGACAGCAGTTCTGGCTAGGTTAGAAGTCAATGGTAGCTTAGTGTACTATTTGCTTGACACAGGTGCCGCGATTTCATTGATTGGGCCGAGGACAAGAAAGATTGTGCGGCCGTGTGCGATGGTGGTCCGAACGGGCGGTGGGTTTACTCTGAAAGCCGATGGTTCGGCAGAATAGTGGTGTAAGTAGTATAGTGCGACCGTCTATACTCAATACACTAACTTGTGGAGGAATAGTGCATGATTACTTACTGAACGTGAGACATGATTACCTCCCTCGGCCTACGCAGTCTACGCAGTCTGACAATTGACCACAAGGTGGCATAGTTTGTGTGTTGTCAGCTGAATGTGGTTTATCGAATTTGATGGTCGAAGAGAAAAGTTGACGCAAAGATTGAAATTTCACCACTTGCCATTTTCCAACAACACGGCTGTAACAATCGAAGTGGTATATATTGTGTACACATGTATGTACGAATATTTAGTAGTTTTCAGGGATTAAAGGAATCACACGTATTAGAACCCATCTTGTTACCTCTCTGCAATGACCCTGATATTGTGGATGGCAAACTTTTTGCATCAGACACTCGTACAATAGAGTGAGTTCAAACAAACGAACGANTATATCTTGTATACACGTACATGTACATATATACAAATGCAGGTTTCACGGGTAAACGCAATCACACATATTAGAATACATCTTGTTTTCTTTCTGCAATGATCCTGACGTTGTGTATGGCAGACTTTTTGCATCAGACACCCGTAAAATAGAGTGAGTTCAAACAAACGAACAAAATTGGGCCTCAAGTTACTGCACGCTTGAGGTCAACATCGTTTTGAATACTCGCATCTCGGATGGAACAAAACAATCCTAATGAGTGTCGGCATTCACAATTTTCAGAACTTCATCATTTCCTTGGTACCAAAATCCTGAACTCAGACATAACTCTTAAAGAGAATCGCAATTCAAGCCGCTGAAGTGCAAGGCGAACTGAAACCACCCACAAATCTGTGAACGATAGAATGCACGTTAGCAACTAGTGTGTAGTGGTCTCTATCTTGTACATACAGATCAACCTATATAATGCTACGTTCAACAAGAACAATGAAAGTTCGTATCACATACCTTGTTTGAATACATCCAAGTCAGCTGATCGGTGAAGACATTGTAACCACTCTTTCTCCAACAGGCTCAAATCGTACATATATGTAAAAATATACGAAGATGATTAGTGTAACGGTTTTGTTTACATATCTAGTTCGATTTCGACATCAGTCGCATGTACTCATTCAAGAATATGTTATTAAATGCATGTTGGCCAGTAGAAGCCGGTAGGCCATGTTGATAAGAGGCATAAACCAGGCTGTATCGGACAAATTCACCTAAGTCGGAAAATGGAAGTTCTCCATCCGGTTCATGGGTACATTTCAAATATGATAAGTGCGAACAAAATAATTTCAAGATACCTATCGGTTGTTGTGAGCTACAGAATTATGAACTGCCGGTATGTTACATTAACTGATGCGTACAGTCTACTTCACGTGTGACATCAAATCGAACATTTCTTTTCCTTACCAACATCAGGGTCTCCTAGCAAATGGATATCATTATATTAAAGATAACGGAATATGGTGGATCACGTTTCGAACAGTTTCATATCAGACCGTCCTCCAATGATATATTTGTTGTGTGGATTGTGTATCTAATCGTATCAAGACTACTGGTCATAATAAACGTGACTTCGATCACCACTTAACAGTTCGGTTAATGAAACTTGTCCTGTTGACCTGGTCCGATTTCGGCACGAATGCAAGATGTTCGACATTCACAACTGCCTACTACATGCCTGGTTGGTTCCAACAAANCTGGTCCGATTTCGGCACGAATGCAAGATGTTCGACATTCACCAATGCGTACTACATGCCTTGTTGGTTCCAACAAAATGTTTTGCATTCAAACCCGCATTGTGGTTTGCTTGTTTTGGGTGCAGTTTGCAGAGTATCGAACACTGCCAAACACGCGTTTTTAGCCGTTAGGTTCACCAAAGCGAATATGTTGGCGAGTGCGAGCTTATGACGTGAAGGACAAAATGCTCCCTATAAACTGGAGCGAATATTTCACGTGATCAAGACTACCCGTATATTTGACCGGCGCAGGAGGAGTTAATGCCATGCCGCAAAAAGGGGAATGCCATTCAGTGAATGAAAAGTGAACGATAGGTTTCTCAGACTAACTTAGTTTGTCATGATCGTAGTTCACACAGCTACACTTGTAAACACATCAAAGTTCATTCGTACAGTGAGATCTGGTTTCATATGGAACGTCATCCGAGATCACTCACAAAGCATTTTATTCACTTACCTGCAACTATCCTGTCCGCCGGTCCAAAACCAATTCCTTGAATGTAAGACAAAGAGTCGTATTCGTTCGAGATCGTGACTCATGTGCTAAAACTAGATCACTTCGACTGATCACAAAATGGCTGATACCAACAGTTCATGCAGACGACGAGACAAATCACCCGGTATAACCTGTGTTCCACATAGTGTCTTAGGCTGCCAATGAGATACCGCCACAGCTTGTCGTTGATCCGTATTTCCCGTCTTGGACGTATGAACTAGACCTGTGGGAAACCTGTTGTTACGAGAACAGAGTTGACTGGCTAAACCGATCAATGTTCGAAATAGGCCGTTCGTATTCTCGCAAACCATACTGCATACACAGGCTTAACCTAACAAACGAGATTAACTAAGATTCGTGCGGAAGTAGGTCTGTATGTTGAGAGCAAGGAAGGCCAACAAACCAACAGCCATCCTGAAGAATGCATCGATGCACAAAATAGTCGTCAGTGACCAAGCAGCTCGATGAATGCCTACAGACTATGCGGATAAATGACAACAGTTTCC
The DNA here is from genome assembly GCA_008508345.1 of Paragonimus westermani. Lineage (NCBI taxonomy): Eukaryota > Metazoa > Platyhelminthes > Trematoda > Plagiorchiida > Troglotrematidae > Paragonimus > Paragonimus westermani. The sequence goes on from QNGE01006633.1 coordinate 29,404, forward strand.
CTTGAAACAGTGTACTGGGAGAAATACTGTCCACTGCTTCATTCAGTTTTGTTGTAATTACGATTGACCATTGTTAGACTGAGATGGGTAGCAGCATGTAAGAGGCGGAATGTGTGTGAACAGCATTAAACGGAACTCCTGCCATGTTGTCTAGCTTCTATTTTCACACTTGGGGGAACATCAATGTCGAATGAATGAATGTTTTATGTGGTACAGTTAGCAAGTTATCGCACATCCGATTGTCGTACATTAGTCACAGAATCCATCCAACCTCAGGAAAATGTTAGCTATTCCCTCAACCAGGCTAACATTTAAGCAAATCTTGGGCTTCTATCTCTTCGATGAAATCTGTGATTGTCGCAGCCATAAATATATTTCAATACACCA
>QNGE01006634.1:7336-17819 GCA_008508345.1 Paragonimus westermani
TTTCCTTATTAGCCAATCAAGTGGCTAACCAGCATTGGCCGGCTGGACAGAAAGGCCCCACTGGCACACCTCCCGGTCTTATTCCTTCGGGTTTACACTGGATATGTGGTGTGTTGGTGGAACTGCAATTGGTTCAGCGCAAGCGACCTGCAGTGATGGCTAAGCGCAGGCGTCCTTTGGCTTTGGTCACTGTGACAGGCTAATCCGAATCGGATGCCGCCAACCGTACAGCTGACACGGCAACTGTCTTCTTGGCGATCGCATCCCCAGGAGGCGGGCAAAATATGCACAATCAAAAGTTACAGTTTTCGTTTTATTTTTAATAGAGTCCATTGGATCTTGCTCATTCTACTCAATGTGGAGAAAACATAAGAAGCTACGGATTTAAGAAGAGCTTCACACCTTCCGTCAAAATTTCGCCGTGTCGACTCGCTTTTCGTGATGTGCCCGTAACTACCCAAAGGCGAAATAGTGCATTGCCGCGGACGACTATACAGCCCATTCACGTTAATGAATGGACAAATGAGCCAACCGCTTGTGCCGATCTTCATTGAGGCCGGTTCACGTGAAGTGGTACCGCTTCTGACACTGACAGCATGGCGTGCTGGTCAGTAAAGATAATATACACACGTAAAGGCAGTAAGTGCTTGCTGTCCTGAGCATGCTTGTTTAGTCCTAACACTGCTAAATCTGGTGCAACCTATTGACAGCATTGAGAAACTATATAAAGTAAACAGCCGGCCTTAGTGGACGTTCTGAAGTGAGTTAGAACTCGAAAGATAAGGACTATTTCTCGGAAAAGAGTATGAATGCTGAATGGTAAGCAGCGCTTTACACGGCTGCATCTGTAAAGTTAGCAGGTACGTCGGATTGCATCACGTAAGTTCCGCCTTCGGGTTGGACAGTGAACATTCAACGCCCAGGAACCCAGTGGTACATTCTAACATGAGTCAGTTAAACGGTTAAGACCAGTTGGGCATAAAATTATCAGTCTTGTTCTTCAGAATCTCCATACCATCGATTGCACCTACTTCATTAGTTAAGGCATTCCATGGCACGTGCACACATCGAGTAAATGAAACTATATGGGCTTACAGTCGAGAATGAGGTGATTAGTATCTTATGGCTCCTTGAAGGATTCCGGCTGCAATTGTTTTGTTTCACTATCCTTTTTCGCACGCATGCACCCGAGTGTGTTAACTGTGGCAGATGTGATAGAAACCCAGCTCCATTTTTTCAGCCGTCCAGCTAATAGCACCGAGCAAATGCCCGACGTTATCTTGATGACTCATCTGTTACCCAATTCTTCACGGCCGTTTCATCTGTTTATCATGCTCGACGTTTCTACGCATTTTCCGCCTGGCGAGACTTTGGGTGCATCCGAGCGCGCCGGAGCCCATTTTGATTTCTCCTCCTTGCTCCCCTGGTTACTTTTGTTAATCTCAGTCTCTGGTAGAGCTAACAACGTAACATATTTCCAACCAATAGATAGAATATGTTTTTTCCATAACTTTTTCGCGTTCTTTTAGCTCACAGCCTGTTAGGTCCACAATCCGAACGCTCCTAAGGAAAAGCGTCCTGAATTGTTGGTAAAAAAAGTGTCAAGTGGACAACCGCCTGTCCACTGCAATGGCACTAACAGATAAGTTTGAACACATGACCGCGGAGATCAGCGATTGCTAAGCAGAAGCGGTGAGACGATTGGTTTCCAGTTAAATGAAGGACTTTATACGAAAGAATAATCACCTCTGCGTGTGATCCATATTCGAGGTAAAAGAAACTGAAGATTTGAACTTCCAAGATAATCATGAGGTAGTATCATGGATCCAGATAGGATCCAGCCAAGGATCCTCGGAGCAGCGGCAGTTAGCCTGAAATGATTCCCTCAAACCTGTTTAACCAGACGCTTTGGGTTGGCATCTTACATTGTGCACGTAGCGCGGCCACGGTCACACCAACTTCTAAAGCGGGAGAACGGAGCTTGTCAGCTAGCTACCGGCCAGTCACCCTTTTTAACAACTCATTCAGAATAATGAAGCCCTTGATAAAAATTACCATCCTCAAGCACTTCATAGACAACAGCCTTTCCCCTTTTACATGGCATGGCTCCCTCCATAATTGACCCCGAGTAACAAATATGCCCATCCTCATGGATAGTCCGAAGGAGGTCAGAAACAATGGTCTTGTTTCAGACGATACTCTCAATTTTGCTCAACCATTCGGCTGTGTTCCTCATGGTCCTGTCAGACACGGGCTGGAAGCTAGCGGTATCCACGGAGAGGTTGATCACTGGATTACCTGCCTTCTTGGGGGCAGAAATTCTAGAGAAAACACCGGGTGAGACCTTATCATTCTCTGCGCGTCCTCCACAAGTAGTCCGAACTATCATTGGTATGTCTACTTTCGCTTCGTGCCTGCATCAACAAAATCCCGGGTGATATTTCCAGAAACATTGCTTTCTGTCCTGACGACCAAAAGAACCCGTATTGTCAGCGATCTCAGTGTACCACGGGTGGATCTCGATGCAGTTAAGCGGTGGTCAGACAAGTAGAGTCGTTCCTAGGTGAGAGTGAGTGTGCACACATGTCATCCGGTGAATACTCTGATAGGCTTCTTGCTACACTTCGCATTCGGCAGAGTAAACATCACGAAAATCATTTTACAAAAGGCCTGATTATCCTGACACCGTTTAACCCATATTTTGCGTGTCGTTACCACATGGCTGTAAAATTGAGGTTTATCACTCTTGCACTGATAAAACAGATCTTTCCTCACTTAGACATGGAAGTATCTCGAACACTTTACAGGGCTCATGTAAGACAGCTGCTCGAGCAAACCAGCCACGTTAGGTTTGTCGGCGTGAACAAGGACAACTGTATTTGAGCGTGTTCAGCGGTCGGCTACCGGGTTATCTACTGGCCTGTTGCATGTAACTCACGAGTCGCCACATAAAGATCTTGGCATGTACCCACCATAATCTCCAAGAACCTGCGGTGACTGGAATCTTCCATACATTTTCTTCAGCATGGGACTCGTTGAACTGTTCATCATCTTGATGGCTAACAGTGGCCGGTAGGTCGATAATGAGAAGCTTTACGAGCTCTGACCATAGACCTTTCGTAAGCAGCAATGTTTCTTCCACGGCGATTTAACTACTGAACTGGCCTCCTCCCTGAAGTCTCCAGTGAATCCTCCTCGAATAATTTTGAGACGATGCCAGGTTCCAGTTCATTCGAAACGGTTTGATCCTTGGTCTTGCTTGTTCTCAGTACTTGCTGTAATTTCCAGGTGCGGTGCAATACCCTGGTTTTGGTGAGTGTCGTGCAGAACAACAATAATCTCTGAACTCGGAAAACAGATAAACTGACAGTAACCAGGTGATTTATACCTCCAGCCTTAAGCCCTGGTATTGCTCAGTGGAATCGCTGAAAAAATGAGCAGTTTGGAATATTTGCGTCACGTCTTGTCTTCAGACAACTTGCAAATGGAGGGCATCAAGTTGGATATCTGAGAATGCCTCCTGAGAATTAATTTCTTGAAGGTGCGATGTACTTTCATCAGATTTATTGGCTGGCTGACTGTTTCAAAATGTATCCGGCTTGCCCTTGGTTTGCTGCTGGTGGTACAAAATGAGGACTGTTGACGAAGACCGGGTTTTGGGTCCAGATGATTCCAGCTCACATCCGTCCAAAGAGCTTGCAGCGAGCACCAGTAATATACATTATCTTCTGCTTGCGCTTCTGAGTATGCACCTAGCCGTAGCTTCCGAAGAAGGCAAGCGCTGCACTTAGTTTGGCAGAAGGAAACTAACCAAGAGGTTGATGGACGCCTTCAAAGCTGCAAGCAGGTGTGGCAGGCCCAGGAAGTGTACATGTTCTTGGCCGGGTGTAGTGACTGCCTTTCACTGTCATTTTCTGTAGTTGATTATCACTTGTCTTTTCGACCCATTTTACCACGAATTCTCTCATGCGCCTAAATATTATTTTGACAGAGTAAGAATAATAAAAGCTTCCTTGTTGCTCCGTTCTCTACCGGTCGTCTTGGTTCGTGTGACCCGCTACAGGGTCATCGCTACCATAAGGCTTATTCGATTTCAAAGCTCGTGGGATATAAATTACATCCGCGAGAAAATAACTGACGTGGTTTTGGATGAAACATTCTTTCTGAAACGGACCAAAAATGGCAATCAAGCTAAAGAAAAGCAGTTGAACGACTAATATATGATCAGACGCTGGCGAAAAAAATGCGTCCATATTAAAGTTGGAAAGCTGGAAAGAAATCAGGTGAACACATTGCGCTGGCTGCAAAAGGCGAACAGTATTTTTGGAACCACTATACACTGACGCCTTTCATGTTGGTACTCCAAATCGATCACTGTAACGGATGGCACTTTTATCTAAAGGTTCGTTACACTTTTCTGGGAGAATTGAGCACCAATGCTTCTCAGGTCACCACATTTCTGCTAGAAACTAAGGTGTAGTTTCCTCATATCCAGCCCAACTGCTCGAAGGCTTGACAAACTCAACTCAATAATTCCACTGCACCTCTAATGAGCGAATAATATAGTTCACCCAAAATTTCAAAGTGGTTTGCTCAGCTAAGTTACACCAAGGTGGTTGTAAAAGCTATTTTTTATTATGTCTAGTGCTTGCTTAATATTTGCACGATTTGTCTCCGTATCCGTACGCATTATTGGGAGTCTGCCCAGGCGTACAGATGAACCAGTTCTTTCGGTTACCGCGAGTTAACCACCCGCTGAAGTTGGTGTGGAAATGGGTCTACTCTTCAAGTGGATGCTAATTATCAGTTCCAAACTTGGAAATTTTCACCAGTCTAAAAATTTAAATATCTGATTTCAACCGCTCAGTGAAAGTTAACATCTCCAACTCCATCTAAACGCCCAAATGTCATTTCAACGCTTGCCTCCGGTAGTTGCCAACACTTGATCAACATTCATCAGCAGTCAGCACCAAAGTGTTAAAATTCATCCGTTTGTTGTTGTTTAAAGTCCTCGGTAGGAAACACCGACAACCACCATGCACGGTTGTGTCTGCTGGCCAGTCCGCATGTACAGTAGGAAAGGGAGCACGTCCACAACCGAATCGTCGGTGCCCCATTACCACCAAAATCACGACTGAACCATTCCCCATTCACAAGTAAGTGTGCTCGTCAAGAAAATGCCTCAACCCATTTTCGTGCACTCAGGGCCTACCTACGGCCTTCTAATCTCATCAGTGGTGAGCAGTGAGTTACAGGTAAAAACAATTTTCTAAAATCCAGGGAATGAACTCCAACCCGTACGTGTCTATCTACTTGTCGTGGCACTCCTTACACTTCCCACAGAAGTGACGCCATGTTAACCAGGCAAGATTTCTGCTTCAGGAAGCCAGCTGATGCGCTGTAACAAATCCTTACTTTGGAAAATGATGCGCCAACTTGAAGCTTGAGAGCTGATTAAGGGAGACCCCTTATTTTCACCCTGTTTATGTATTAGGTGACTGAACTTTAGTTACAATCTTCCGACAATTTTGCTGAGTTTCGGATGGAGTGAATAGTCCGACAAGTGTGTTACGATTGCTGCCATTGGTTGCGAAGTAGCAGGTTGAATGTCATCTGGAGCTGCTGCTTTATTTCCATCAATTTCCGACAGGTGTTTCTTAACTTTGAATGCGCCGATGCGTATATCCGGCTCTGCGGATGGGTCAGCACTCATGTTTATTATGGATGGACTGTCAGTATTCTTTGTACGCACCATTTCAAAGGACCGGGGAAGGCCCACTGTCTCCTTCCCCCTTGCTGTGGAAAGCTTCTCAAGAGCACGTTTCACACATCCTCTGCCCGACATGGAGAGTGACGGATTGCACATAGCACTTATAAGCCTTTGGTTTTGATCAGCCATTCTTAGCCAAACCACCTCCGTGTTCCAAGCGACACCCTCTCTGCACCTTGCTAGCATCACATCCTATCGGTTTGTATATCAGAAGACACTGACTCAACGCGGTTAATAAAAAATTCATTCGGGCCCCATCTCTAATTTGCCTGCGCCTCACCGCCTCGCCTTTTCTACAGTGACTGCTATATGATCTTCCCAGGTGAATCAATTTCGTTTACATGGCACGCTACACCTCCTCAAATGTCGTCCAAGTAACCCTGTTTTTCGCCCTCTTCACCACATCATAACAAAAAGTCTGCCCTGTGTACATGGTCACACGCTACCATCCCGTAACATTAAAGGTGCCGTTTGCCGAGGGTTTGAAAATCCCGGTTCCTACGGCTACCATGCTGATCTCATTGTTACCTCTTCTCAGAGGAATTTCGGTTTCCAAGCTCAAGCATCATTATGGTCCCCGGTGAGTTCAGAGTATAGTACACCTAATGACTGCTCAGGGCTACCAACGAGTAAACTGAGTCACATGTTGTAAAAGGGGTTGGAAGTATACGATCCCAAAGTGGGTGTCCCCAGTGATCTCGCATAACTCAGTATGATTCTCACATATGCGCTGAGAACTGTACATTATTATCACTGCAACCAATTTTCCGATCAACGAAATTGTCCAAGACAAAATTTTTATTAGATTAGCTAACCAGCTGTTCATCACTGGACCTTAATATATGCACTCAACAAATGTGGAAACTCCGAACGCCCTAACGAGACAGCTGTTGGCCAGCCCCTTTTGCGTTGCTTTTTGCTTGTCGGGACTCAATTATTAGTTTTGGCTGCTTAAAAGACTATACACCCACCAACTCTGCCTCACTGTCTATTTGTTGGATAACAGTAGTGCCTATGCGTACATGGGCCGGCGACATCAGTTTCTCGCGCTAGCCTCTACTCGGTAACTGCTACGAAAGCAGAGCCATCCAAACTAGCATCTAGTCTAACCTAACTGTTTCCCAAATAAAAGAATTCGTTTATGTCACACTCAATCCTGCTCTTTTAATGTTACATGTTTCCATGCTAGATCTTTGAGAAGGACCAGCTTGGGCTCTAAGCCCAAACATCTGGCTACTTTCGGAATGGTGCAGTTTCATTTGTGAGCAAGGCCGTGTTTACGGTTTCAAACAGCATTTATAGAGACGTACTTGTGCCGTATACAAGTCCTTTTAGAAACATCGCTATAAGAGAGTGGTGCCTCATCAGCGACCGTCTGTTTGATTGTTTTGACCCCTCGCATACCAAAAAGTGACCTACAGACACTGTAGAATTCTTCGCAGACGTTTGACAGCATTGTTTTGCATTTGGCTTCTCTGTCTATGACTACCATGCGATCCTGCCATTAAACGGAACATGCTTATTGCACAACTTATTCGTCCCTATTCGTTGTGGTCCATCGCATTCGAACTTCTGTTCTGACTAACTTATCAGCGAGGGTTGTGAATTAAAATTTTGTATTCGTTTTGTAGCACTTATTCATCTTCAAGCGGTCGGTTTATATATGTACGACACAGTTGTACTGTCGACAGAGACAGCCACAATTGTTGTATGTAACCACGTGGCGGCAAAAAAATAACAGTTTATAATTCCTTATCCAGGTGTGACAGGCACGCTGGGATGTCCGTGACCATTGCGGGTAATTGCAGGGGATACAAACCAACAAAAGGTTAAGTGGTACTACAAACGTGGAATCTGCCACCAAAAGAAGCGTGATCAGAAAGAAACTGACTGTAGTTTACAAAACTTCCACACAGCAGTAGAGAGTACAGTACACTTGCCCCAAAGATTCAGCCCCGAACTGTGATGTAGCATCAATTTACTATTCACAACGTTGTGTATGAGTCGATTTTTCAAGGGCTGAGTGTCACTTCGGGGAATAGGTCCAGATGCATCCTCAAGGTGTTTCGTTGTTAAATGATATGGCCGGTGTCGAAAAAGAGTCGAAACAAGTCGACTTTGGCGTGGAAAGACAGGAAATTACAGAGTCCGGTGAACGACTAGACAGACTTCAGCGCAAGACTTCGTCAATTGTTGGAAACCGTCGAAACGTTGACAATCTCGCGAATCGTTCGGTCGAGACGACGTTTTTTACGTTCACTTGCCGCAGATGATGGCCTCACATAACGGATGTCTATGAGATTGAGAGAAAGAACGTAATCTCACACGATGAGCCAGAAAATGTAGAATGAACACGTTTACTATGACGAATAATGTCTGTAGCATTTCCTGACAAAGACTTTATGCGATATTGATACTTTTGTTCTGGTTAATAAGATGTATAACTCTGTAAACTGCATGTTGTTTCCCCCCGCTATTTACTCAAGATTTACTCGGGAAGCCGGAATATTGAGTCGAGGATTTGAAAAACCACATAAAATGTGCGTTCTAATTATACCTCATGTAAGATCATTCTGATGGATTTATATTAAGCGCCCATTTCACATTTTCCAGCAACCTGGGTAACGCGTGCACATAAATGAACACACAAGAATAAAATGATGTCAATTTTGCGACAGTTTCGTGATCGTGCGATAGATCAAATGCTGGATTGTGGTGTGAATAAATGGGAGAGATACAGTGAACCGCTTCCAGCAAGCTGTTTTCGCGGATGGCATGATAACGCGGACGGGTACGTACGCCATATGCAGCTGGCGGCTGAACTTCTCCCGAACAACACTTTCGCATAGGACACAAAAGTATATCTGCGAAACGCATGATCTTGGTTGGGAGATTCAACTATGATTGAGGGTTCAGTTGAGGTGACCTCAACTGACCCTCCATCTGATTGACTTGAAGTCGCAGGCCCCTCAGCGCGCCCCTGGCGAGGCTGGGGCCATTGAACACATTCTTATTAGCAGCCTGGATAATTTTACGGTGCCTTCGGAATTGTCGCACCAATATTTGGGTATCTGAAATAATTCCTGCTTCGTTAGGCTGCAACACACAGTGATCGATAACAGCCCTATCCCGACCCCTACAATAATAAATCAGATAGGATAACTTCTGTCCATTCTCCTGTAAACTGACGCGCATATCAATCTCAAAGTCCCTTACGAGGCCACGGAGTTTCCAGAGCTATCCTTCAAAAAGTTCCAGCTCGATTTTTGGCCGGCCCATAATGATGACTAAGTGGCGCATATAATCTTCCAAAGAACTCCCACTGAACCTATAAGCATCAGGTGTTCCTGAGGACCTAGACTGAAAAACATGTACATCAGTCCTTCCACAGGTTCTCCCCGTATTACTAAACAAACCCTTCCTTCAATCTCTTGCAAACTTCTAACTGTGACCTGATATATTACAGCTGTTCTTTCTTTGGACGCATTTCATCTTTAAGGATCCGGTTGTGCATTGTCGAACATCGCTCGGATAAACACCAAGTTGAGGCAGGAGTAAAGTTAGGGACTTTGGATACACATCACCTCTTTACCGGTTGGGTGACACTGTTGGTACAGCTGCACCGGGAATTGTCCCTGCTTAAGTCTAGAAACCCCAAGCATACTACAAACGTATGAAGCAGAGGAAAATTCATCCGTCTGAGACAGGTTCCGTAGAGGTTAAGGAAACCCTCAGAATAAAATGACATAGGCAAAGGAGGAATTGAGAAAGGAGTATCGAACACAATGAACAATTTATTTGTATTGTCGTCAACATGGGCCACCTGGGGATTGGAAGCCATGTGTTGAAATTAGAGACCCGGACTGTTCGCCGCAGACAGAGGGATGGAATGAGAGGTCTACGATACTGCTGTCCTCGAGAAAACCCCGGGCAGTTGGTACCGGGAGGACGCATCCTTTTATAGCGTGCGTTAAAATCAATTCGTTGGGCCATCGCATCTGCGAACTGATAACCTTCAATCAGTTGGCAGGAAGATTTGAAATCCACGAAATCGGATTATGGAGCACTGTTGAGCCCACACATCTGGCGGCTTTTCTACCTAAGTTTAGTCCACCCGCTAGGTCTGGCGATAAACCAGAGTCGATTAAGTCGAGCCTGTAACGAAGCAGGCGTCTCTAAAGTCCAAGCCTGATGGGCAGACGTTTCGGATCGAGAAATTGAGGTGACTACAGAGGCTAGTTTCTTGGTGATAAGATGTCAAGGTGAGAGAAAACTGGTGCAAACTGAGTGGAAGAAGATAAAAAAATTCAGTATTGAACTCTCCCGGCATACATCTCTTTGATCAAATTATCATGTGAATACAGCGAAATTCACGGTCCTTAATGGCAAAGTGATCAAGCGCTAAATGATAACATGGTAAACAGAAAACAATGGATCAACAATGACAAGTACATAGGAATTATGCGAGAGCAAGATTCCACGAGTAGACGGTGCTCAGATTCGACAACACGTCAGATTAACGTTCGTGGGAAGAAAGATTTGTTGCATGCATATTTCCAATCGTGATGTCGGTCTTTGTCAAATAGGTTCGCAACATCTACCAAGAAGACCCTGAATGTAAGAAGCGCGGCCAACGAGAAAATACTAGAAAAAGATGGCGAGCGCGGCCACCGATATTAATAATAATAATAATAATAATAATAATAATAATAA
>QNGE01006634.1:17888-29777 GCA_008508345.1 Paragonimus westermani
ACACATTGGAACGCCATAATTGCAAATTGTACAATGAGTCAGTTATGTGAATACACCATCAAAAATCAGACTTTTGGAAGAATTTAGGGACACACTTCTGAGACGATAATAATTAAAATCTACAAAATCCAGTGAATTAGTTGGGTTGTTACATCGATTGGGACTCCACAAGGCGATCACTGGCTTAATGCTTAAGGTCGTGTCAAAAAAGAGGTGCTTAAAGGAAGGAGATGTTCTACCGAAGAATTTCATCATCATTTCTTGTACATAGTCCTGAAAGATTGTGCGGAAAGTTTTATAGTGAAGGGGAGAATGGAAACGCACATACTTTTGAGGGGGAACGGACGGACCTCTCGACCGGACTTCATTCTTGGGTCGAATTCCAATGAAGGTTGAGGATCTCGCGATATGCTCAACCATTGCGGGATTTTGAGTGTCCGGGAGGAGTGGAACGTTTTCTCGAATATCAGTGGAACCAAGATTGGAGAACGAAATCAGACGATAAACAGGAGAAGGTTAAACTGACTACGTGAGCTATGACGAACAATGGAACATGTGATATTTTGGCATAACCCTTTATGTGACGTTAATAGTATTGTGTTCATTGATGAAATATCCACCATATGCGAACAGCTGTTGTCAAATAACGCGAATAGATATCGATTATCAGCCTTCCCCAGTGTACGATTACTGGCGAATTTAGATTTCGATTATTTCTGTACGGCCGGTATATGGAATGAGAAGAATGTTCGACAATATCTGGAGGTTGCCGGGTGGTTTATCAGGAAAAGGAGAAGGAAAAGTCGCAACGCGAGGTTTTTATGTCGTCATATGACGAACAGGTTGAGTTTCATTTTTTCAAATACTCATCATGTTCAGCTTTTGCATGATGGTTTGCAATACACACAGGCTCTCAGTAAGTATGGAGTTAGGGCGTAAAAGGATGACTAGGTATTTACTAACAGGCATGTGTGTATTGACACCTATAATTGTTGACTATAGATATGTTTTCTTGTTCGTAGGCAAGTCTAAAAGTACAAGATCCATTCCGAAACTGACGGTTTTGATCAGTTCGAAGGGTGCATGACGTAACATCACGCAACACAGAGGGTTTCCCGTCAGATGTTATTAGGTCCATTTTCAAAGATGTCGTCCTCAGACTGGTTGAGCTTGAAAATAGACATGACGTTCGTTCTATAAGGCACATGACCGCTCTCAGACACTTAACACGCCCAACCACCCTAAAAGTGTAATCCATCTATGGTAGGAACTTCCGAGTCCTAGGTCACCGTAAACAAACAACACGATCAAATTTCATTGCTCAGAGTGTGCTGGCCTGGAACGACTTGTTAAGCGCGTGTTCGACATAGAGATTGTCGAGTGCAGATTTTCTGATGACGTGGCTAACTCCTATGATAATCGGCGAACTATGTTCAAGAATGGTGGGTACGCGGCTGACTTGGCGTGGCGGCCTTCTCAGCGATTTCAGCGATTTGTACACGGGTTCGAGGCTGGGGGCCCAATCTACCCGGATCTAGTCAGTTTGTTCGTTTCGATGTCCGGCGGTTTTCTATTGACCCGAAAGGCAGTCATTGAAAACGGGGTGTAGCACTGCTTTTGGGGGTTACAGAAAGTACCAAGAACAGAGTAAAATAATAATCTAGCAAAACAGGATAAATTATTAATTTAACGGTTGATTAAGTAGGTGAGAATCCAATAACACTTTGAGACGGTCTTCAGAAGAGCAGTTAACAATATCTAGTGGTAGGTCGTTACAGTAGCTGATAACTCTATAAGAGAAATGTGGTCTTGGGAAGGTGCGAGGTCGAAGCTTACAGAACTTCTTGTCGTGACCTCTTCGACTGTTATCACTTACTAGGGTGAAGAATTGTTGCACGAGTCCTGTGCTGAAGAGAAAGTGTGTAAGAATTAAGTCGCCGCGGAGTCTACGAAACTCAAATGAATAAAGATCGAGAATTTCAAGGCGAGACTCATAGGATAGATACCGTAAGCCAGTGACCATTTTGGTGGTTACTCGCTGGACACGTTCAATGGTGAGCATGTCCTTCTTCAAACCGGTGTTGACGACTTGATTGGCCTGCTCGAACAATGGTCTTATGTGGACTCAGTAAAGCGTGTGAAAGGCGCGCTAGTCTATTCGGGGGAAGGTTCGTTTGATCATCCCGAGAGTCATGAGACCTTTTGGCGGCCAGCTGGTGATGATAAGCGATGGACAAACCAGACAATAGCCAGATCCCTAGGTTTTTTATGAGGTCCAATTTCGTGGTATCTACTACACTTTGTGCACCATGTATCGCAAATAGGTTCCCGGAGTCTCCTCCGAGTGACATGTGCGCACACTTACTGTCGTTCAGAGGGAGACTCCAATCCTCTGACCAGCACTTAATACGATCAAGGTCAATCTGCAATGCATTGAGTTCACAGGCGTTCCAGATTTTTGAGTCGTCGACATAAAGGAGGGCGTTGCTAGAGATCAACTCGGGGAGATCATTGATGTAAATAAGAAACAACAATGGACCAAGTACCGATCCTTGAGGGACCCCCACAGAGACTGGGGATGGGGACGAAAGGCCTGAACCGGTTTTTACTCTGAAAGTCCTGTTACCAAGAAAGGAGGTTATCCAGCGGAGAACTTCTCCTTGGATCCCATAGGCTTCTAGTTTATGCAGCAGAGGACCGTGTGGGACACGGTCGAAGGCTTTGGCAAAGTCGAAGAAGATAGCGTCCGAGATATGACCATTGTCTTTGGCCTCTGTTAGGCTATCCATGAAGATTAACATATTAGTTATGCATGACCGCTCAGGAAGAAAGCCATGCTGGGTCGAAGAGAAGAGGTTATTTGAGAAGAAATGCTTAAAGATAGTGCGTTTTAACAGTCGCTCCATTATCTTGCATGGGATGCTGGTAAGGCTGATCGGTCGATAACTAGCAGGAGAATGACGATCGCCTGTTTTAAATATAGGTGAGACATTGGCCTCTTTCCATGCCTCCGGAAGAGTGCCTGTCCGAAGTGTCTGTTTAAACAGATCGAAGAGAGGCATCGCCAAACTGACGGCCGCTTCTTTGAGGATCCGGGGATGGATCTTGTCTGGTCCCATGGCACTATAAGGATTGATCTTAAGCAAGAGGTCCTGAACGTCAGACACAGAAAAGTCAGCTGTCAGGATGGGTTGTTGGAAGTGCCTCTGCGGGAGAATTGGATGCCAGTTTGGCAGATCCACATTGTAGACTGATGAGTAGTATTCCCTGAACATCTCGGCAACCACTTGGGGGTTGGAGGAGGTTTCCCCGTCGGGAAGCCGCAGAGAAAGCGCTGAGGGCTTAGTTTTTCTCTGGCGTCGTATATACTTGAAAAGAAAATTCTTATTCTCGTGAGCTATTTGTAGGATTTTCGACTGTACGTGTTGGGTGTGTTGCCGGATTTCCCGCTTGCACCTGTTTCGTACAGAGCGAAAGGCCTCTAGATCCTCTGGCCTATCCGTTAGCTTCTGTTTAGAGAATAGACGAGAACGTAATTCAAGAAGGCGGCGTATGTTCCGCGGAAGCGGTGCACGAGAGGAGAACTTCAATAGTTTTCGAGGAACAAATGCCTCATCGGCTTCGTGAATGGCAGCTTTAAAGGAAAGGTAGTTCAAGTTCACTGAGTCGGATGTGAGGCTGAGTGTGCTTAAGAACGTCCTTAGTGCGTTAAAGTCTGCGTTTTGGAAGTTTCGGAATGAAGTCTTTGTTACAGCGTTTTGGAGCCAGTAACAGATAAAGTCAAAGTTTAGTAGCATATGGTCACTATGCCCTAGCGGCGGTTTGATGACCACCCTATCTACCAGGTGAGCCTCGTTCGTAATGACCAGATCGAGCAAGGAGGGTGTCTGTCCTGGACGGTGCCTTGTAGGTAGATCGACATGCTGTGTCCAGGCTTTCTCATGGATCAACATTGCCAAGGACTTCGAGAACCCGCAGCCACAGTCCTCATGAGAAGCCGCCATAGAGTTGAGTTTGGGTGCGTTGAAGTCACCCATAATAAGAAGATGGGAGAAACGCTGGGCAGACGTGAGTCTGTCTAAGGTAGCAAGGATGGCTTCGTCGTCGGATGCACTGCATGACGGCGAGCGGTACACAACACCGGTAAGAAGCGTGTCACGTTTGCGAAGTTGGAGTTTAATCCAGAGCGTGTCGCATTTCTCTGGGAAGGTAAATTCCCCTACGACAGCTGGCACTGGGAGCTTCTGGCTTAGGAAAACGGCGCAGCCTCCCATGCGTCCACGGGAGGAGTCCGTCCGGTATAAAGAGTAACCAGGGACATGCAATTCATTATCACTGATATCTGCGGAAAGCCAGGTCTCTGTTAAAGCGAGAATGTGAGGGTTAGTGTCGTGGACTAGCTGTCTGATTTCTGGTAATTTGTTCAGAAGGCTCAGACAGTTGGTGTACACGCGATTTGGGGCTACTTCTTCGTTTGGCTGGGTGCAAAAAGAGACAGAAGTGCACGCGGGAAAGCTTGGGAAAGTAGCCTCAGCAGTGAGGGGGGTTGTGTAACTGGCGGCGTAGTTCTGTGAGCCCTCTTGGGGAGTGGTAGCCGTTTCATCACAGCCGGGGCATAAGTGAGAGTCCCTGTCGGACGCTTCGTCCGCTTCTCTTGGTCCAAGCTCGACGACTTTCGGACCGCTCTTGCTTTCAGAACTTCTGGAGGGTGATTTGCGGTTTTGCACTCGCGAAAATTTGGATAAAGTTGTAGATGAGAAAAGGGTATAGGACGAAATGGCCCTGATGCAGCCGGGTATAGAGCCGCCGGAATGAGACATGTTTGGGCAATTTTTGATGCAGGGGGTTCCAAGCAGACTCACTGGGCTGTAAAGTTTAGGAATTAATTATTTTTTTAACGGCCTTTTTTTCTCGAGATGATTGGGGGTCTAGAAGAGTGATGGTCCTCTGCACCTTTGGGATCCGTTCTAGCGGCCCCCTGCATATCCACAGGCGCTTGACTTTCCAATGAGATAGTGGCAATGAAATCTGAAGTTTGTGCTTGGAGTGGTTCGTCCGAGGACACCGATCCCATCTTGACATCAGGGATAAGGACCTCAACGGTAGCCTGGAGTTCGGAGTCAGCCTTGATGCATAACTTTGTTCTAGCAAGCTGAGAGCGCTTCTGCCGTTCCTGCAGTGAGCGATCTGGAGAGACTCCTTTGAGGTTAACGTGCTTCTTCTTTAGTTCAACCACTTTTTCCAGTACTTCCTCCGTGCCAATCTTAGCGGGTAACGTCACAAGGAGTCCCAGTACCTTCTTGGTAGCTTTGGAGCGAAGTCTGCTGGCGGAAACCATTCTTGTAGACTCTGGAGGGAAACAAGCGTTTAGCACCGCTCTGGTTTGTTCCCCTGGAGAGAGTTTAGTCAGAAATCGTCCTGACAAGACNCAGCTGAAGCGCCTGGAAGGGCAAGGGCAATGTACTCATTCAACGAGCTCAGTTCTGACTTCATGTCAGATAAAGTTCTCTGAGTATCATTCAGGGCTTTTTCTACCATGGCTCTCTGTGCGCTTACATTTTTAGACGCCTCGTAGCCACACTTGCATGCGTCTGACTTCTGCTCGCTCGGGGTGGCGAGTAGAGGATTCAACGTGGCCTTTAGTGGGGTGCAGCTATCTCGGAAGAGACAGCTCATACAGATAAATGATCTTTTTGAAGAAGTGAGCAAGGCGTACTGGTCCTCCCTGAGGCCAGTACACTTGAGGTGGTACCAGTGTAGGCACGTCTGGCACTGCATACCGTTCTGAACAGTCATGCGACAGCCGAAACTACCACAAGCACTCGATACCTCCAATCCACCGATGCTGCTGGATCTTGTGCGTGTCATTGTGTTATAGCCTGTGAGTAAATATGACGGGTGTTAATCGAAAGGAACCACGAGGCTAGAAAATAATACGGATACTATCAAACACAAATTAGCTAATACACAGTGATTTATGCTATTCTTCAACGAACAGCAATGATCGTATACAATTGTTTCTTGATGCAATGGGCACCAAGATAGCAAAAATATGAATAGACAATGACAGCGAGGGAATTTAAACCAAATTTCGAGTTATTCGCGCCTGACAGTGTAAGCCTTCCCGATAACCGGTGGATGGCTCAAAAACGTCTGAATTTCCTAGGTAAGGGACTTTCCCTTGACTACGGATTGGCACATGTATATTGCAAGACTGTAGAGACAAACGTGACCAAATGTCCTGTATATCGAAATTTGACACCAATACGGACAAGACGCTTTGCCGATGGTACCTAACCCACCAACCGATGGTGAATCCGAATAAGCCCGGGAAGGTGAGAATCGTATTCGACTGCGCGGCGAACTACAATGACATCTCTTTGCACAAATTCTTGCTGAGAGGACCAGTTCTAAGGAGCACCATAATGGTTGTTTTGTTATGGCTCTGCAAGGGCTTGCTAATCTCGCTCTTAGACACAGAGGAAATGGTTTTGAAGGCGAAGGCTCCTGAAAGCTGTAGGTGGGCATTCAGCTTCTCTTGGTGGAGCGACGAGTCAACCTCGGGCCTGCCGGACACGTTTACGAATATGGTTCCTCCTTCAGGGGCTACTTCTGAACCCTTCTGCGCGTGGTATATGCTCAGGAAGACTGCAATCGGTAATCGCTATTGATTTAACAAGCTGACCAGTCAATTCGCGGAGGAGAATTTTCACGTTGAAGGCTGTTTGCCACCTGGAGATGTCAGACGTGTCGCCTCGGATTTATGCAGAATGCTCATCTTGGGTGGCGTTGAACTAGTAAAGCGGACATCTAACATAGCACAGACAGTGGGTATACCACTGAACGAAGGGACACCAATGTCAAAAGCACTGAACCTAGGTGACCACAGCCACCAGAATGCACTCAGAGTCCAGTGGCACGTGTCAGGAGACCGTTTCAGGTTTCGCGTGTCCCTACCGAAGAAGCCGTTCCCTCGGATGAACTTGCTAGCCCACTGCTTCGCTCGTTCCCCGTGGCCGGGATTTACTTCAGTGCTTACTTAGGGTGAACACTGGATGGGATACTCCCTTAGACAAAAATTATAAAAGGGAATGAGGAAAGCGACTACGAGGCGTAGCGACAACAGACTCAGCCGTCCAGCCGCGCTGTACCAGATCGCATGGGAAAACGTCAACTCGCTCGGGATCACAAACGTTTTCTAACGCCAACTAGGCAGGCTGTGGGACTGTCAACCGTCTTTGAGACGTCCTAGGAGGTGGTAGCACCCCTTCCTGCTTCTGGATGGGAATATCCTGGGTTGCACCTTTAAAATCCTTGTCTATCACGAGGTTGGAACTTACAGACGCGGTACTGTTATCAGAATTATGGGGTTTTTAATGAATGAATTAATGATAACCTCCGGCAACACCACACCTGGGATGGACTCAGTAATCGTGTTGGGGAACTCGAGGATCACCTGTTGTTGCTCCGCCACACTTGCGGCCGACCGTGTTAAACTAATTCACGACTGTGCTCAGGGCTGTCAATGAGGAAAATTCCCAAGTTAAACCCGGCGGACATGGATCCGCTAAGTAACTGCGATGTCTATTCTCAAGAAGTACACACATGGCTAAATGTTCGAAACGTATTGTGGTGATTCGGGGAGATGTAACCAGGCGACAGGCTGCTCAAACGTCTTCAAGCTGGAGAGCTGGAATTAAGGAGTGCGATGACAGTAGCCAGTGCTGGTAGCGCTCGGTTGTACGTGAAGTCCGTTCCACGTTATTTACACTGGTACCCCGTGCTCCGTGCAACATAGCGGTTAATACGTTCCAAGAATCATTTTATTTCTATTGAGGCCAATTCACGTTGTTCCATTATCCTGGGCCCTTGCGTAATATAGAACTGGATCTCGCGTGTGAATCCATCGTTCGATTGGAGCGGTAGAGTGCCTTTAAGGAGAACTGTGCGGAACACTCTAAAAGCCAACGGAGTATGCTGGCTTCGCAAAAGCTTGTCACCATGAATGATGTCTCATGCGTCGTTGGAGGGATTTCTACTGAGCTGCCTCATGATACTCGAATAACGACACTGTTGCCCCGTGGGGTAGCTACAGGTATGGTTTCCAGATACCCCCACGGGACTGAGAGTCACATAGGAACTAGTCACGTTTTATCCTCCATCCGGAAACGATTTTTGATTTTCAGGGACATGGTTAGTGGGGCTGAGCACTTTTAAAATGCATGAAGCGCAAAATGTTGTCGGCAAGGGTGTGCCAACAAGTGATGGGCTGGCTACCCGTTGATCCAACCACATCCGGGGGCGGCTCGTTCACAGTCTGTGGCGTGAAATATTTTAAATCTATGGAAGTTCGGATTAGGAGGGGCATTTTGTTGTTTCTCCACTTATGTATAGGCAAGAGCTGTACATTTGGAAGTTGCACAGTCAATGTCAAGAGACTCCTTTTTAATGTTCCAAATGGGATTCATCAGTCCATTGAGGTGTGCCGGAGGCTATTTCTAGCGATAAAAGGCCCAACTTCGTGGGCGGAGAGTCAGAGCTGAAAGGAAAACCATTTACTTTTGACCAGGACAGAGCCCATTGGACTCTGGTGGTTCGTGGTATCGACTGGCCTTTCAATCTCCCCGCTGTCAGTCATTGGAGTGAAACGTGAGAGCGCATGGTTCATACGGTTTGGTCAATCATGCAAGCTGTCGTAAGGCAACAGGTGATATGAGACGAGTTGTCTGCACCCGCTTGACTAAAGTCGGAAGAATTTAGGATGGAAGATGTCTAACTCCAGTTTAAGATGGTCCGGACTGTCATACAGTTTTAGGACCAAACGAATTTCTGTTCTTGAGGCCAGCCCACGGCCTGCTGTGCACTCACTCCACACTGCTAAAAGTTATACGAAGAGATAGAAGCGGGCTGAACACCTGGCTAGTGTGTTGTGGGGACGCTGGATAAGGAAACACGCCCTCCGACCGATCATATCATGAGTATACTAAGGTTGGACAAAACGCGGAGGTTAGTGTCCTTGCTCCGTTTATTGGAGGCCGTAGACCAGCAGACGTATGGCCTTCGGCCGCGGTGAGTGGGTTATCAAGATATGCTGGCAATCACGTCCATGGGGTGTGACTGAGAACAAACAGTAGCATGATTAAGAAAGACGTGTTCCATACGTCCCCTCACAGAGGTGGATGGTAGTTGAGTCGACAGTAGGTAAATTTCAGGAGCAAGAGTACTCGGTCAGCATACATAATCCACAAGCAGCTACCTGAATATGGGGAAGGCACGCTGGTTTCCACGGCCGGTGTTAAAGTAACGGTTCGCGTCGGGCGTTCGACGACTCTCTTGCGTTTGATGGGGAGTCGGAGTCATCATTTGTTCCCTTCCCGTTATTCCTCCTACTCCTCATATCAAAAATCCTTGCAGTGATTGCGAACCTTGTTTGTCAAGACCAACGTGACCATGCGAATCACGCGCGCGACAAATGATCCCTTCCATGCGCGGTATTATTTATATATTAGTGAAGCATTTTGTCCTTTATTTATCGAAGCAATTCACGCGCAACTTTATTCGTCCCTACTACCGGCTACTTTACATGATGAATTCACATGCTAGCTAACATTAAAATTCTCTACGGATTCTCACTTCCTGAGAAAAATTTTATGCACTGCTTTTCCTTGGCCCCTGTGCCAAACTGCGTAATTCATTGCAAATGTATGCCGTTCACTATCAACAGCTGAGGAAGCATTGTGTGACCCAACTCAAGTTTTGCGGTTCGCACACTTTCTCTCAACGGCCTTCACATTTTGGTCGACTGCAATCACGCCTTTGGAATAAACGGTTTGCCCGTAATGGCTACATTCTGAAAAATAGCTGACGATAAGTTGTTAAGACTCTTTGATGGGGAAGCTGTCGGCCGGCCTGATCAGTACAACCGGACTCTGTTTGACAAGATGTTCACCCGCCGCTCTCTCATGATGGCCTTCGTGCAAACACTGGATTACTTGGGCAGTGGTAATTGCGTTTTGCTTCGAATTTATCTCAATTATGAGACGTAGTTCTCTCTGTCAGAGGTCTTACCTAGGCATTAGTTTGAGAGTGTAGAGTATGGTATCCTGAAAGGGTTCTCATAAGACAAAAGATAGCAAACATTCTCTGATAATGAAATCATAATATTTATGCTCAGCACCTGAAAATATATGCAATATTCTGATTCGTGAAAGCAAATGGCCTTTCAACTCTAGACGCCTTATAAACACTGGGCGAACCCGGAGTTTAATTGTGGATTCTTTCCCTCAAATATTTGCGCAACAACAGAAATCTCCCAGTTGAACCAGCGGCTTTGTGTAATCTGAAGAGTATAAAGTTACTGAGACGGGTTAGGTGGAATTTTACGGTTTAGGAAGCAGTCAAGCCTAAGCTATTTTTGCCTGATATGGGGCAATCTCCCAGAGGAGATAGCATGAATTGTTCCGTCCTTCCGAGCGGTTTTGATGCACTTCGTTTTTTTCTAATACACACGTAATTGTCCCTCCTGCGATCTACAGTTGTTCTCCAGCAGCAAAGCCTGTCGACACTGCAAATTTTCCTCGGGGTCCGGGTAACGGATACAGTCGAACACCACCTGATGGCTTTCTCCTCGATCTCGAAAACGATGCAAAATGTTATGAGCTGTTGCTCCAAGCACCACCTTGATATGAACGAACGGCTTACCTAAAAACACCATGATTTTCAAAGAGAAAAGTCATGCGTCACGAACGCGCTCACTGATGATGATGACAAACTGGTCGTAGCTGGAGTGGATGTGGATTTCTTGAACTTCAACGGGGCTTCCGCCAGAGTTTATTACGTTACACTGATTACCAGGCAGTCTACATCCGGCATCCACGGTCTTTACTGGTAAACCTACCACCTGAGGGACAACCAATGCTCAGTAACCGCGAACGGAGTTCACCGGTAGGAGCACCGTCCATCAACAAGAGTCACCTGGAGCTCCGTCATTAGCCTCCAGTTTCCCATACATTTTTCTGTATATCATTCAAATTTGTGCAGGTTCTGCTGTTGTTTGCGGACGACCCAAGAATATGATAAATATTCTGTTTCCGTTATAACTCATTTCCGTCATGAGCCTAAGTGAACCAACCCTCTGGATGGGAACAGACTAAAAGACCTCCGCTCAACGACATTAAGTAGAAGGTTCTGCGTTCGCGCCAAAGGTCTTCCTAACCCTACAGTGTAGAAAGCACAGCTCTGATTCCGACGGAACAAAAAATGAAGCATGCTGTTTTCATACTGGATGATATAAACTTACCAACAACCGACAGGTCCGTTTCGCGAAAAGTAAATCTCAAACTGCACTTGCATGCTAGAATATCGGGAACCATGTATTCAGTTCCGCAGACCGGCCAAAGTTTGTATGTTGGCCATCAGCCTGAGGTGAGCAATTAGACCCGTGCTTCGTACTCTAATGATTTCCAAAATTCGTTCGCAAGAATATAATAGACACTCTTTTCCAAACGTTTGTCCCTGTGTATTCTACCTCTCCCAGTTCTAACCGTTAGTTGGACCTTGATCTAGATGTTTTCCGCTCAATCAAGCCAATCTGACAGTTGTGCAAATGGCTAGTTGCCGGTCACTGTACTTCGTTTAGAGCTCGGCTCGCCCTCATTGTTTTCGAACCTGTTGACTGCTCGGAGGCGCTCTTTTGGGTATAAATGACTCATTATATGGGTATAGTTAGTCTTCAGCCTATCGGGCATCAAATTTGCAGTTCCTTTCCTGAAACAATCGGTCAACCGAAACTGCTGATAATTCGTTCAATATACCGTGGCATAGGGATGCAATTTTGTTTTGAAAACTTTGGACTGTTGGTTTGTGGCTACGCGTTACTCAGCGTCTTCG
>QNGE01006635.1:0-29771 GCA_008508345.1 Paragonimus westermani
ACTCCGAACGCTCATCTTTTGGTTGACACAACAGCAGCTGTGACTTTGGGGAGATCTGATGATGGAGGGTGGTGTCAACATGCATAGAATCCCTCTAACTAACTAGTAGATGGAGCACTGCTTAGCACCCATAAAAGTCAGCTCCCAACAGTTGCAGTGACTACTGGGCAAATGAGTCTAGTTATTAATGCAAAATTGTATACCTCACTTTCACTACACGGTGCATAAAGCCTAGCAAGTATGGCGCGGCCATAACACAGCAGCTACTAGATGGGATGGGTTTAGCTATCAGTACAGTGTTGCCCAACATTTGCAGTTCGATTCCAAATATTTTACGACGAACTTGCAACTGTCGCGTGAAATAAGAATGGTATATCACAAATGGGAACCTCCAACATAAACTAAAACTCAGGGTGCACTGAGAAAGATGGACTGTTGCCTATCTTATGTTCAAATTATCTTCATCAGAGTAACAAAGAAATTTGAGCACAGCTGCGTCTGTTGCAAGTAAGACGGGAAGTAAAAGATTTTCCTATTGCAGCAGGTGATCATGGATACCCAGACATTACTTGTGAGCAAGAAAGTTATTTTAATAAATAAGCGTGAATTTACAGTTGCACCTTACATCACCTTCATATTTGAAACATAAGCAAGTTGGTTCAATACAAACGAGATGGCAGTGATAAGCACTAGTGAGTGGACGTCAAGGGTGCTAAACTCTGTTTGACTGGCATTGCATGCATGAACACAGCAGTTGGAAAATTATGAAAAGAGAAGGCTACACGATCGAATTGCGTTTGCAGGATGATTGCTGAGTGGTGTGCAATTTAACAGTACAGAATCGGATCATCGATTGACCGCCACACTACCAATTACTCAACCGAAAACAAATGGTTGAGGACTTCGCGAAATTGGCAAAATTCCTTGGAATCGGAGCAAAGAATGAAGTCCATTCGAGAGGTCCATACATTATCCCGCAAAGGTATGTGCTTTCCCGTCTCTCCTCATCCTGACAACATGTTTCTACTTATTTTTCCGGGACAGTTTATATGGGATAATGATTAACTTCTTCGACCGTGCATCCCTTGCATTCTCCAGACATCTCTTTTCGGCACGACCTTGAACAACAGGCCAGTGATCACCGTGTGGATTGCCAATTGATGTAACTACCAGACTATTTTATCGAACTCCGGAAGCTCTAAGTATCATCGTCTCAGAAGCACGTACGTCCAATTTTCCTTCCCTAATTGCAATCTTTATCTCACATAGTGTGTACATGGCTTTAAGATGTGCACATTGATCACACTCTGCTCATCGTGTTTCTAACAGATGCGTCGGGAACTATGCCACTATTATTGTTAGCCATATAACTACAGAATAGTGTTCCAATAGCCATCCGGAATTTGTTCCGTCGGCCATTAAACAATGCTGGTAAAACGCACAGAAAGCGACTAGGTGTTTAGATAGGTAATTTGGTTGTGCCCAGAGAAAGGCAACCCTGCAATTGTCCGAGCAAAACGTGACCAGGAATCAAGTTAGTTAAAAGTCAAATATGAACTATAAAATCCGATAATAGGATTATAACTCAATTGTCCCAACGCGTTTGCGAGTCTCACGCCGCTTGTGGCCCAAGGACAACATTTTCTCGTCGACTGCTTTCTCACCTGATATAATCATATGTTTTTCAACCGGTCATGGTATGGCTTCATTATTATGCATATCGTACCACAAGTATCAGCCTGTGATCTCTCATTGCACTAGACTTATCCAGCTGGATGCAATGACTATGATTGCATACATTGCAAACAATGTGATATAAATATAGATTTGTATTACAACAACAATTCTTCCTATGGTCTTTTAGGCGGTTATCACTCAATTTTGGACAGCTAACACGCAGATTTAGTAGACAGTCACGATGGGTTGAGTTCAGTACTTGATATCATTAATGATGTACACCCTCAATCACCAGGTTATTTCCGCACGCCCAATGATGAAGGGAGATTGAAGATCAGGTACGTGTAAAGACTTGGAGCTACCGCTTAAGAAATGGCAATTATACGAATTTCGTCGAGTGGGGGTCGTTATGTGACCACTTCACAAGTGTCTCTTGATTTTTGTCAATCTGCTTTGGTTTGTTGACCGTCATATCTAGTTATCTGCAATTATGGAGCATCGGATAGGAGGCGTCTTTGGAAAGCATTTGAGGCAATCATAAAATGAAGAGCACCGATGACAGGTCCTTGCAGAGGAACAGCGTGAACTCAGTCAAGGACTTTACTCCGCAATCTCTTCGATGTAGGCAAACGTGCTAAGTCAGTCACATGTTGGGTTTTGAAGAACTGTGCTAACTTGTGGATAAGATAGCGAAATCTAACAGAACGGAAGTGCTTTTTAAAACCCAGGTAGCACACCACGACTGTATAACCCATTTCCGAACGACTTTTAATTCAACGACGAAATGTGGACGCTTAGAAGGGTGAAACTGTCTCACCACAGTATTATAAGGTGGATGAATAAAAATGCTGTTTTCAAACTGACGAAGGGAAACCTCGTTCTAGCTCAATGGTTCCTGAATTTCTTGTTAATTACTAAAGTTAACGTCACGATTTACAACTGCAGAAACAACACTAATTCCTCTAGATTTCATTTTTTCTCTCCAAGGAAGTTGCATAACCAAGACACCACGAATAAGGGGGCAGCAATTTATCAATGGACTCAAAAATAAACCCGAAAAAAAGGCTAGCGATTGATGCAGAGCTTAATGACCCACATAACATTAGACTACTTTCTCAACGAAATATATTGTGTACAATTCACTGAGGGATTTTTTCTCAACTATTTCGTCGTGATCAATTTCATTTCGTTAGATCTGTGTGGAAGCTGTAGTTTATCAAACGCTGGGACTCAAATGGTATAGTTTTACAATTCTCATATTGTCCCCACTGGTTACTGTGTTTGGTCATTTTGAAATCCATGCACAACTTATTTCGCCTGACAGTCGTCCCAATCAGTAACCGTCTACAACAGAATGGATGGATACGAATTTATTTTGGCGCCTATATTGCCAACTGGTCAGTGATTTGAATAGAGCCTTCCTTGATAGTTTGTCATTCTTCCTCCATAGGAAAGTTTACGTTTTCAGTAAACCGACAAAAAATGTCATGCTGCCTGTGAATGCCATTGTCTTCTTTGCCAAACGGGAACAGGAAACACGTGCTGTTATTTTTATATATCTACAAGCTAGAACGTTCGACACACGTTGTTGATTGAAAGTCTTCTTCTGCCCAGCTTTTCCTTTCCTGAGATTGCTCAAAATGCCCGTGTACAGCGTGTTCCCCCTAGCAACATGGTTTTGACATGACCAAAAATTATTGATAGCTTTCGTCCAGAAGTAACCGTAAACACCAGGAAGGATTATGCAGACCTGATTACATGTAATAATCTCCTACGTAAAGCCACTAAGAATTTCGTATTTGGCGCTTCAGCATTGAGTAAATGGAAATTCTCGGTTTAAATAACACAAAGACGACAGAGGGGCCCGGCAGGATCGAGAACGATGATCAAGTCGTCACTAGAACTTGGTTTGTGCGCGCTCTATCTATTGCAATTGACCAGCCTAATTACGACGTTCTCCACGGGTAGTTGAACAAGAGTTAGTCTGTGAACTGCCGGAATATTTTAACAAACAACCAACTGGAAAATTAGAATGTCGAAAACGTCTCGCTTACAAACGTCTGACGTGTTGTGTGTGCATAAAAAAGGTGTTTTGCTGTAAAAGTTAGCCTTCACAATTTATTATGCAAAGGTAAGGGAGAGATTTGGACAAATATCGTTGGTGCATTTCGGCCAATCATAATGGAGAAATTTGAGGCTCTATCACCGGTGCTTCAGATTGCATGAATCAGGTTTAAATACAAGTATATATGGTTACGTACAGCCAAACTATCAGGAAATACAGAAGAATACTTCCAAGTTATGTTGCACCTCCCGCTGGTTGTCACTTTGCTTTGCTTTGCGCTTAAATACACAACCTCAAGTAAGCACCAGAGGATGTGCTTCATGCTGAATATTATCACTCTATATATTACGTATATCATATAAAAAAGTGATCTTAACGCAAATCAAATCGTATAATGTACCTCGTAATCAATGCATTAAACTACCGCGTGGAGGTTGTTTTTCAAACTGCTCCGGTGATATGTGCTGAATAACTGCAAGACCTTTCAAAAAGTTTAAAAACATTCACATATTCTGTTTTTCATGTACATTTCACAGTCGCAGGAGACTTTTCGGGTAAGCTCCTTGTTCCCTGTTAACCGATATTCTTCACTGCATGTGTGAACGTTTGACTTTAATGGGCATGTCATATTGCTTTGTCATTCATGAGTGTGTATTTGAACGATATATAACGTGTGCATGGCACATAAAAATACTGATGTTCTGATATAAATTTTGAGGAAATGGTATGTCACTGGCTTTTGTTTGAGCCATGTAAATTGTCTATCTTACCATTAAACCTAAATCACGACGACGATGGAACGGTGAATAACTTTGTGATTTCCCTAAATAATCTGAAGGTTCTGGTTTTTCAACCAGTGGACTAATCAAACAGCTCTCATATGCAATTAATTGAGCTTAAATAACTATCAGGTAATCTGGAACCATGTGGGTTATCTTTTCTGCGTATATACGTTTTTCAAAGAGGAGGCTTACTATGGTATGTTTCAGCTGTTAAATTTGCGTCCAGTTACAATCTTGTTTTCTGGTGCACACATTTGAAAAAGTGGCTTAACGATTTGCTACGCAATAACACCGACACAGTATATGCAGTTCTAGAGAGCTTAGAAACATTTGGAGTACACAGTGTTTGCTGTTTCCAACAGCGTCACGATATAGATGAAAAACGTAACTCTTGTGCAAATTATTCCGAAATATATACGACGCCATTGCTATTGAAATGTATGTAGTCAGAATAATTCGTACTATGTAACAGACTGAGAGCTATCCCGAATCATTTTCTCATGTTGCGCTTACAAGGTGATATAGATGCATTCTTGAGCACATGTCGCTGATCCGTTCTGGTTTACTGGCTGGCAAAAAGTGAAATCTGTATTTTTTGTGTTCATTCCACATGAATGCATGCAAAACTCACCGAAGAAAGTTGTTGAAGCACAGTGTGATCAGTAAGAATAACCTCTCACGTGAAAAGTCACTTATTCAGTAACTTAGAATAGTGAATAATCACACGAAGTTTTCCTATGCGGAAGGAGTGCAGTTGTAGACAATCAATTGGGCGTAAATTCACCGTCAATGTTCCTCTTTATAAGCCATTGCAAATTCACCATTTCGACATAATGGTGTGGTGAGCCTGCTTTCTTGCTGTTATCAATTTATGTTCATTTCAGAAACGGAAGACTATGGAGGAGATGGTTAGTTGTGTGGCGTTAATGTTCATGGTCACCAATAGTTGTTTTCACACTAGCGGTAATGGAACCATGATCGTCAGATGCGAACTTCAGGCGGAATTATATACGACAAACATTGTTGAAATGATACCAAAGTTTATTTAAGTGGACGTTTTGCGCAAAATTTTGAGAAGGAAATGAATTCCAGTTATATTTCCTATTGGAAATCTGCTTTTCAATGCCCGTGGTTCACTTTATTTCATGGTAGTATTGCTGGATGTATTGTTTCTGAATGACGATTATAATGCTATCTTGGAGAGTTAAACGATATCCCCATAGTGAAAACGTTCTGGTGGGACAACAAATCGCAATTTAAACATATAACTATGACTTATGACATCGCAGCGCGTTCTGTGTGATTAGTATCAATGTATGAATATGTTCACTGCAGATAACTGAGGTTTCTGGATTGACATTTCGGACGGATAAACTACGGATGATTGCCTATGCCTCAACAGTCCCCAAACATATAAAGCAATTCATTGGTTTCCTTTATAGCTGTACGTTTCACGTCATTTGTTGGAAGTGAACGAGCAGTTTCTACGCAAACTAATTGCAAATATGCCACACAATTTGACAGTTATGATTGCCACCTTGCTATTTCCTAGACACTATTCAGAAACAGCCAGGTGTGTTTAACGACTTTTCCACACGTCACACTACAACACGGACTGACATATTTTGGGCTGTTTTTCGATTACATGATCCGGCGTCTCAAAAAATTCACTGTATTATGTCGCACACGTACAGCCATACTACACCAACTAACTTTAATGGCATGTATAATGTTCATTGACGACCATACTAGTACTCAATCAGCTTAAGAAAACACTTTTTATACTTGCTAATAATCTCAACGCTGTTGAACCGTTGGCCCGAATGTTTTATGGATCAGTGGATTACTTGTTGACCGATTCTATAGAATATAAAACATCCTTCTCCGCGTGTTAATGAGTCATCACAAGCCTGTAATTCTTAAGTCACTTGAAGCGCTGCTCGTCACGTGTAGCAAGCCGGTCATCTGCGTGCAAAAGCTGTTGACCTTGAACCTGTCTGCCATGGTTTTGACCAATGACAGACTGGTGTATACATTGACTTGACGTATGAACTTAATTCACTTAAATATTTTTTTTTAATTTCACCGCTGTTATGTGTTGGCAACTGACGAGAACATACGAAACGGTATTACCATCTTACAAAACCGGTCTTCTGGTTTCACTGTTCAGATTATATAGAAATTATTTCGAATCAGATTAATTTGTTCAAGCTTGAGTTGGAATTTCAGTTGAAGACTAACACAGAAATCGCTAACACGCATTGAATGAATTGGTTATAGCGTTGAGTAAACGCATGGTGGAACGTGAGTTCAGAATATACTGGCACAATAATCCCACATTTTTGGTGAAAGAAATTTCGAAAATTATCTGTTTCACATTTTTTCATCGTGACACTATTGTGCATAATCGCTTATATGAAGAAGGATTAGGTAATGTGATACGACGCACACTGTACTGTGAAATTTCGCTGATGAAAATTTTAGAATGGCAAACACGTGAGTTATATCAATAATGAATTTAATTGTTATGAGCGATTTTTATGTTTTGCACACTTCGTCCAATCTCGGAACAAAATTGGAGGTTGATTACTTTTATTAACGCCATATCACCTGAAATATGGTTGTGGAGATAGCCAGTGAGTGAGCATTGCAATCCATTGATGGGTTCAACATCATAATTTGACAATCATGACCTCCTTCAAAGTCCGTGCGTTCAGATTTGTAGTCATTGATTGAGCTTTCTAAAACAGTGTTTTAATCCAACCGAACACGTAATAATAATATTCATGTCCACAAAATCCAGTTATACATGTGCTTCAATTTACATTTTTAGTGTTTACTGCGTTCATACATTTGGGTGAGAAATAACCACTACGTTTCCTTCATGTGGTATATATATCTATATAGGCATTATAGACCCTTACCGATGAAAACGGTATGCACACAAACAGTAACGAGGGAGAAATAGCTCTTTGGTGAAACAAGATGAGCTAAACATTTCCAGTGTTTTCCGATTTGTTTGTACAGATAGAAGGTCAGCGAGAATCCGTGACAGTTTTGCCCACTCAATCACACAAAATGCCATTGCTGACATTGCTGTTTTATGGAAAAATAGAGTAGCAGATTCCAGTCGAGCCTGAATGTTCAACATTAATGAAGCGTTTGCGCATCTGCCCTCAATATAACTGTTTCCGCTGGTCATCAACAAAAACAGTATGAGTTACTTGCCGAGATGTTCGCCGAAAATTTACCATTGCGCTCCGGATATATATAATTCAAACGAAGCAGTTAAATAATTTAAAAATTCCTCAAGGTTTTAATAAAATTTTGAAGATATCCTGTATTGTCTTGGTAATTCATTGCGTATATGTTTGTAATGTGATTGGACTTTTAGGAAAACTGAAACAGCGTAGTACTCTCGCCTGTACAACTAGAGCTGATTATCATCAACTTCAAAATGTCAACCGAGCATTCATTTATAACGTCAGCTTATCTGCCCAAAAACTGCGTAAAATACGAATCCTGCTGAATTACTGTCTAACGAGCTCTCATTTATAGAAACTCGTCTATGATATTTTATCCGATCTGTTTGATTACAATAACTTTTCTCTGAAATAGCCCGGAATTCAGTTTGACAGACAACATGATGACATTTCAAAACGTGTACAATAAGCTGCTAACTTCTACAATGTGCACAGAAGTTTGATATCGGAGAAACTTCGCAGGACCATCCATAATCACTCCTGTGGATGATAACCATTGGATAGTAGTGTCACAACAGAATGGTGGTTACTAACCAGAACGATCACATGTAACGTGGGAACCATCGTGGAACGCGAATTGCAGTGGCACGAAATGTGTCGCATTCATGTTTTGTCATTGTGTTTCTAGGAGATTCTATCATTCGAGTGACCTGTCTTATTTATGCCGACTCCAATCACTGCAGCCGTGAATAAGGTGCATGTCTTCTGTTTGCGAATATACCGGTGTGTGTAGGTAGACCGATGGATCGCCACTCATTAATTTCACCTACGTGACCGAGTGAAGGCCGAATTTAGCAAACAAACAACCAGTTGTTGCTGCTTCCAGTGAAATGTCTTTGTTCTGTTCTTGGCTCTGATCACGTACGGACATACAGTTGACGCATATCTAGCCCGAAGTAAATAGAATGTGAAAAGTTATGTGGAATTTAAACCCATTCATTTGCATCAATTGAATAACGAACCCAGTTCTTCTCCGAATCCGCAACTTACTTATGTTAAATACCCATAATTTATATCTACAGAGAAATACTTCCTGGGGACCTGTAAGTGTGATTTTTCACATCAATTTGTACACGTATACTTAGGTAATGAATATATCTGTCATTAAGCTTACGGTTTGTGATGTGTTAAATTACAGACGGCAAACGAGGTAAATCAACCTGCTTCTATCAGTGTAATCCACGGAAATGTGGTTTTTGTTAATGGGTACTTGTAACCCATTTTAAAACAGTAAATCACTCGGAACTGATTTGCAGTGAATGTTTGTGCTGATTATCAAATGAGATTCCCTGAATCATTTCCTAGAAATTCGCGCAATCGAAGACAGTAAGAGAAATCCCGCGACATCCGATGTCTTTTATTTCTGTAGTCCGATATTTCCAAATGGTTTCTAAGTACACACTAAGTCCCATTGAACGCCAATTCTGAACAAATTTTCAGTTGCAGTTTTGTTAAGGGATGAAGGTGAGTATTTCATTCCATAGCCAGATGTGTAGAACAAATCGACGAAATTCACTTGATTGAGATCGGCAACTGTTACACATTTCATTTTGGAACAAACATTCTAAACCATCCGGTTATTCCATGCAGTTGAGCCGCATTATCAGGAAGGTATGTTTGTCTTACTTATATGCAAACGCTTGTTTTTATTGTTCAAACTGCCCCCTGGTGACTCTTGTGTGATCGCTGTGATATATCCTTACATTTCTTACTTAGCAAAGGGGAGGTCCTTGCAAGGTAAACTTCTACCTTACGGAAGATTCTAGATGTATTTGAATTCAGATTGTGTTAGCCGCAGTATTGGTGAGCATATTATTGCAAGTCTGAGTAACACTGTAGTTAGTGTTCATTGGTTGAAATATAGGCTCTGTTTAATGCCAGACGTTGTCATTAAAATCTTTACATTCGATTCAGTCTATTTTAACGCTGAGTAGGAGAGCTACAAATAAGGACTGCGTTTTCCACTAAAGCTCCTCAGATGTAAGTTGAACGAACAGCAGTCCTCCTGCTTGTTGCATCGGGAGTTACACTTCGCGTGTTTGAAAACAAAATAATATAAATAATCTCATAAAGCGCATTGATAGTGGTTTCGAATAAAAAAGCTATGTGTCGAGCGGATTCAAAAGGTTAAAGGTTACCGCATAAGAAACAAATTCGTCAGTACATTTACTCAACTTTAAAATATATGCATTATGTTTGCATCTGAACCGTGAGATCATGTTATGAAAGAACTGATCGTAGTCAACTCGGAAAGTGTCTCTGTAAATTTGACGATGGCTGTTGATCCGGTAGGAAGGTCAAATCGACTCGCAAATTAACAGGTTGTTGAATAATTCGTTGAAGATGCTCACCCTTTTCCCACGTCAGTTTTTCTAACAAAAAGGTCTTTAATCACACACATTTTCTACAGTAATTTCTATATTTCTGAAAGGTAAGGTTTTACTTCCAGTGATTCTTAAATTTGTTTTTGCATGGAAACAACCTATCTTGAAAAAATCTCGTCCGACAAGTAACGCTTGAAAAAATCAGTCGAAAATCTTCTGAAACCTGTCAGCAGGATCCGAAAACTTTATGTGAACTATATTTTGTCGTTCGGCACAATAGTACCTTCAATCTACTTAACGAGTGAGTATATGTGGTTTGTGATGTACAACTTTGATACAAACATCGATACGACCAATTACTACTTTGGTAACCCGAACGTATATTTCGCTGCTAACTGCGTTTAGTGCCTCATAGTAGCACGCTCGTAAATGGTAAATCAACCAAATGTTTTAATAGAGGCGAGAAGAAATTCCTCTCCAGTGATTGCATATACATGTTACGTTCTCTGCAACCTCTCGAACATATTGAGCGCAGTTAACTCCAAGTTGTTGAGAGGTGAGTTATGGAACGTTTGTTATTTACAAAAAACCACGTCGAATTCGTAGTTTCTTTCCCTCTACGTACTTCGAATGTTAAACAGACCTGGGAAATAAGTTGTTCTTGGAACAAAGGGGTAACGTAGTGAATCACGCTAAAGGTGATGGCCAGATAGGAAAAACTTCCATCACTCATGCTGGTGTAGTCCTGCGATCAACCAAAATGTGTACTAAACTACAACTCAGCGGTTTCCTAAAGAAATTGATGAAGAATATATTTATAAACTGCTGAACGTGTCTGATTTATCCGTTATATGTAAGACTAATTCCATTCGGTGAACTACACTATGAATTGGGTTTGTGGAGTTTCCGTGTGATGAGAAAAACGCAATTTCTTCACAAACCAAATGTTTCGTCGCATACTTTTCGGATGAATGTTTATCTTATCTGGACGTTCAACTGCGAATACCAATATGAACACAGCATGAAACGCTCTGTCATTAGCTACCTCATTTCCACAATCGAACGCGGAACAATGAATATACACCAATGTGAAGCATATATGTTTTATAATTTCTGCATAGTTTGTGTATTGTTTCACCATTACACATATGCATCTTGTATCACCTCCGACTATGTGCACTGTTATGTTGAGAGGTGAGTTATGGAACGTTTGTTATTTACAAAAAAACCACGTCGAATTTGTAGTTTCTTTCCCTCTACATACTTCGAATGTTAAACAGACCTTGGAAATAAGTTGTTCTTGGAACAAAGGGGTAACGTAGTAAATCACGTTAAAGGTGATGACCAGATAGGAAAAACTTCCATCACCCATGCTGGTGTAGTCCTGCGATCAACCAAAATGGGTACTAAACTACAACTCAGCGGTTTCCTAAAGAAATTCGAATCCGGTTGATGAAGATTATATTTATGAACTACTGAACGTGCCTGATTTATCCGTTATATGTAAGACTAATTCCATTCAGTGAAGTACACTATTGTAAATGCAATGGTAACAAAAACCGGAACAGCATGAGCCAGAGGCCCAGTAAGTCATGCACACAACTTACTCAAACGAAAACCAAAATGCCGTCAATCATACGACAGCGAAATGAGTTACACTACGAATTGGGTTTGTGGAGTTTCCGTGTGATGAGAAAAACACAATTTCTTCACAAACCGAATGTTTCGTCGCATACTTTTCGGATGAATGTTTA
Organism: Paragonimus westermani; assembly: GCA_008508345.1. Taxonomy (NCBI): domain Eukaryota; kingdom Metazoa; phylum Platyhelminthes; class Trematoda; order Plagiorchiida; family Troglotrematidae; genus Paragonimus; species Paragonimus westermani. Next base: position 11,866 of record QNGE01006635.1, read on the forward strand.
TCTTATCTGGACGTTCAACTGCGAATACCAATATGAACACAGCATGAAACGCTCTGTCAGTAGCTACCTAATTTCCACAATCGAACGCGGAACAATGAGCCTACACCAATGTTAAGGCATGTATGTTTTATAATTTCTGCACAGTTTGTGTATTGTTTCACCATCACACATATGCATCTTGTATCACCTCCGACTATGTGCACTGTTCCCGCTCACCCGAAGGCTTTCGTCACACACGCGTTGAGAAACACACGGTCAATAATGTGATCATTTCTTTGTTGGATGTTTGCATATTAATAGTTAGCTTAAAGCGAATGGCAACACATGTGTGTTGACTGCATGATATTATGAAGTTAGACCACGGTTCACCACACCTTGCGCAAAAACGTTGGTCATTCCAGAATTCCGCTCGAAGTAAAAACTAACTCCCAATTTTCTCGCGTCCCAAGTTGATATCACAAGTCCAGATGTCGGCATTCATACCCAACCTTGTTAGTTGCAGATTACTTCATTTTCCTCGACGAACTGTTTGTATAACCAAAAAGTGGTCGCATTACTTATTCTTTTAAACCAGAAAATGCATAAGGAATTGTTAGTGCTGTTGAATTTACGCAAACTGCATGTAGGTCAGCGTATGCCCTCTTGTCATTCAAACAGATGGGGACATGCACGCATATCAGAGTAAGTTTGTGGTAATTCATGCGACTGCACAGTTCATGGACAAGCGCAATACCTGCGCATTCCACGTATATACTTTCACAATATATAACATCGCACGTTACCTTTAGCATCGCTTGTATGTTATAGATTGACACCGTGCCACAATATTATATATATATCTCACTACAATTGACTGTGGCACGCATTAGCCCCGTTAACTATTAAAGTTTGATATAGCTTGTATTAATCGGAAATTCCAGACTGCTTGCTATAGCAATTCAATTATTTCGGTAGGACTTGCTACCGTCTAAGTCCTGAGGAATTATTCTGTGTAGCGTATTCGACAGACTTCAACTTAACTTTGAAAATTGAAACAATGAATTAGTTCAATGCTGACACATGTTTGCAAAAGGTCCATTATGACAACGTATATTTCCCCTTATGAAGAAGAAAGCCAAAGCTTGATGAAGAGTGAGTTATATGTATAGTGATGACAATTTGTACATGCCGCTGATTTTCATCTGACTACTTTTTCCACCAACTGGTTTCTATGTGTGTAATACCACCATTTGCATGGAAAGTAGTATGGCTTGAATATCGTTATTTTCACATGTGGATTTTGGAATTTAAACAGTTTTGTATGGAACAGTCAAAAGTGACTGACGTTCACTGATTGTATGCTTGCACATTTAGATGAGATTGAATGGAACAACGGTAAGGTTTAAAGCAATTATTTCACAAAGTTTAAACTCCCATTTTCAAGAATCATCTAATGAGACGAATAGAGTTTATGTCACATGGAATTTAGAAATACTTCTATTGTGCCGTGAATTTTACCATATGCATAGTGGTGCGAGCTTACCTACGAAGTACGTCAATGTCTTACACGAAGTAAACGTCTACATTGAATAGTCGTAAAATTTACACTTGTTACTGAATCCGGCAAAGCACCCTACGTATGATCATTCTGTGGACAATAGCATCCAACAGCAACCAAACAACTCGGGTAACATTCCAATTACTTTGATTCATTTGCTACTCGCTCATTTGCCTTAGTAACCTCATCCTGAATATGACTGTATGAAATGTGATTGTTTGGAAGGCGCAATCGTGCAATGAAAGATTTCTGAAATATGACGAATACAATCCTTTATCAACGGTTTTATTTGTTTCAGGTGGTACATTATTAGTTGCAATTTCATGAGGAACAGGCAACCAAAACGGTGTATTATCTGAAATTCAACTAAAATAAAGGTGGTTACGTGCACTTCTTATTTAATGATAACTAACAATCTGTTTCATTTCATTTGAACCCCTTAACCTCTCAACGCACGTCTGCGCCATGCATGTCATTTCATTCCGACTCGTTTTGCGTGTTTCGAAATGAACGTAAACTATACTACGTGCGACCACTGATTTTGTCGCAATATCCAAGTGAACCTTATGGGCATACGGCGATGGAGTGCAGGTTATTTTTCATCTCCACTTCACGTTGTTGATGGTTTCCCGACCTTCATACAAGTTGATGAGCCCTACCTAGAAGTGCTCACTTATAGAATGAACTGCTAAATTGTACGTGAGCAACAGAAACATAAAGTGAGTGAACACTGAGTAACAAGATAACGGTTTCCTGAAACTTTTCAGGCAAAATGTGAACATATGTCTGCAAATCTGTTAGCTTGTTGCCACGAGATAGTCGAGGGAATTTTATCCCTAGCTTATCTTCCTCAATACGTCTCCGGTGTTCGACCTGAAAATATCGATTTACTGGATGTTGAGCACACCGATATTAAAGTTGTGATATATTTGAACAAAACTGGTGTAGAATTACCACAACATAGTATACTGTTTTTTGAGACGATCAGGTGAATGACAGACATTGTGCGATTCCAGCTAACCAAAGACCTGCCAGCCGCTGACAGCTTGTGTGCGTGGTTGCAAACTTACTGATATTTCATCCTTGACGATTGTGCGGCTGTAGGGGTTTTTGTTGTAGTCATTTCCCATTTGGAGATAAAGGAATTCCTCCTCCAAATAAATGTTTTAGAGGGTTGTTTCCAACTGAACCGTGTTTAATAACTGCAGAGAGCAAAACAACGTAGTTTATTTTATTTGTGGAAGTGAAGCCTATTGGCATGTACATGTCATTATGGAAGATCTGAGAAATCGTTAGTTTTCATCAATTGTGGTAGCCCGATGTTAGTTCGATGCGTACAAGTCGTTTATCTGGCAAAACCTCTGTGAATTTTTCGACAACTTTGCACACAATCTGTGTGACCACCAAGATAGTAGTCAATAAAGCGTTGGTGAGAAAGAAATGCTCTATTTTCTTTGAAATGTGCGAGAGCTAAATCGTTTGGCAGACAGAATAGAACTGGTCTTGCATTGCAACTCCATCACGACACTGTGCACGTCAGCTAGTTATGAAGCTGTGGTGAGTTGTGAAGCTTTACTCGTCACGAACAGACGTGCTAAACAAAGGAACACGTGACTAAACTGACTAGGAACCGCATTTGCGATAAGATGACCTTCCCCAGTTAAGAATTCGAATAACGAAATCAGAAGACCGGTTTTTGCAGGGTGGTAGTACCACTTCTCATGTTTTCTCAAGTTGTCACACAATAGTGCAATGGAGTTAACATTGAAAGGATAGCTCGAGATTGGTCATGTGGTCCATCCGATACATACATTCTGTTTCTTGATGCGTCACCACAATTTGCTCATCCTTAAATCACTCAAAGCGCAGCTTGTCTTGCGTTACAACTTCATCATCTGCATGGAGCTGCTCTTGACCTTGACCATGCGATTGTCATTGTGTTTACCAACGAGAGACCAGTGAATAGGTTGATTTGATTTAAGAGCTTAATTCGTCTACTAATTTTTTAAGTCTACCGCTGTTACTTGATGCACCTGACCACAACAAACGAAGCGTTGCTACCATCTAGCAAAACCACATTTTCTAAATACTGTCAATAGCCTAAACTCCTGTTCTAGCTCCGATGAGATATTGCTTGATATACATGAATTATTTTCCCAGGGAATCAATTCTCAACAAATGAAATTGGCTGGCAATGTTGACTGATCCAGCAAAGTGCAAGGAGTTTGGATTAGTCTGCAATCGTTGGTCGGCACGCTAGTTCTAATTGTAGTAAATGCTATTTTTGCAAAGAAATGCCCGTTTCCTAGTTGCCTGATGAAGCCAAGCATCTCATTTTTATTCCGGCTAATTCTCAGTTGATTCGAACGTAGGCCCAAGTCAAGCTGATTAGGCTCCCACATTGGGTTATATCTGAAACGTCATGAAATAGCAATCTAGCCAGCTTGTTTATTCAAAAGTGGTTGAAGGTACACATCTGATAACTTGTTTGTGTCTATCATGAAGTCGCCGGCACAATTATCAACATGGCTGTCTGAAAACAACATGAACTGAGTTCGGATTTGCGCATGATCTACATTTGAAAAAAGCAAGATGCAAACTGATAACTGTGCATGCGGTAACGACAACCTACGACTGTAGCTCTAGATGTGCTTCTCGTCAAAAGTCATATGGAGACATTGAATGTGAAAGTGTGTGTGTTAATCTGTCATGCAAGTTTGGTCACGGACAAACGAAAACTGGTGAGCGAACATTACTTGGACTTATTTGAAACGGCAGGTGACACTCAGTTTTTCAACAAATTTGGCTTATCCTTTCCATGAATTAAGAAATGTGCATTCATGGCATATTTCCTACCGTTTGCTGGCTTGATAGTGGACAGAATTGTCTTGTTAGCACATTGTGGCTTATTAGACAACTCGGTTTTTTGATTGAACCCTTATTAAAACAGCCTTGAATATATGGGCGCCACAATGGACATGAAATAGGAAATAATTTCTGCGTTCGATCGAACTCCAGTGCAGCATGGCGACTTGTGATTATAGACACTTTGTCACAAGTTCTAATCATTACTGGCCCATAGGTCCATGAACAATTATAAAAGAAAGGTCTGCGTACGTTCTATTTGTTTCGGTGGGTGGAAAAAGCAGTAGGCATGAAGTGAATGGAATTAAGTAAATTTTAAGTTCAGTGAACCTGTCGGTTATAGTCATTCCAGTAGCGAAAACTAAAACACACTGAGACAACATTCCGACAGTTATACACAGTTAATGACCCTTGAGTCTGCGTTAGAGCATATAGTGTGGGTTTCCCTCTCTGTGTGTGCCAAACGAGTGAGTTCTTGAAAAAACCTGACTAGAATAATCTATTCCACTTCTGCGTTACTGCTCCAACGATCAAGGGTAAGAAAAGATAAAGGAATGCAAGTAGATATATCAACAGAACACGTTACTGTGATACAATTGAACCGGTCAGTGAAGGACAACTAGACATTCACGTCTGTTCTAAGGTTTCCTACGAAATCTAACAATAAGATATACACTCATTTCAGGCTGGATGTGTGGTAATGTGGTAAATCACCTTGTGACATCCGCCTCTTGCTTCTCTTCAGGCAGCTAATAGTTACGAATAGATTGGCACAATTGTCGTTTTGTGTATTGAAACAAAACTCTGTATGGTGTAGCTTCTGCGGTCAAGTCCATTAAAGTTAATCAACATTTCCAAATTCACAATTGATCAACTATTTCATAAATACCGTTTGGGTAGAAAATTACCGGCTAACTACTTAACATAATTTTAGGCGCTGCGAAATGACTACACGTCACAACAATCAATAACGAAGCCTCAATCCAAGCAAACATTTTCACCCAGATACTGTAAGAACAACAATATTAACTAAAAAAGACAGGCATAAAGTTTGTTGACTGAATTCATTATGCACCAATTTTCCGTTTGTAAACGCGTAAATTGTCAACGTTGTGATGGACAAACGGTTAACTGTAAACAACTGAACAATATGAACAAAGCAGATTGAACATGAAAACTGGTGGATGCAAGCATTTCATACTGACTCATCAGTACCAAACTTATTATAATATGGGTGGGCTTTTTCAAAACAATCGATATTGCTTCTCTTCAGGCAACTAATAGTTACGAATAGATAGACACAATTGTCTTTTTGTATCTTGCAATCAAACCCTGTATGGTATAGCTTCTGCTGTTGAGTTCATTGAAGTCAGTCACCATTTGTAAATTCACCACGCAAGCGATTGTTCTATTCACAATTGATTGACTATTTCATAAATACCGTTAGGCTAGTAAATTACCGGCCAACTACTTAAATGACTACACGTCACAACAATCAATAACGAAGCCTCAATCCAAGCAAACATTTTCACCCAGATACTGTAAGAACAACAATATTAACTAAAAAAGACAGGCATAAAGTTTGTTGACTGAATTCATTATGCACCAATTTTCCGTTTGTAAACGCGTAAATTGTCAACGTTGTGATGGACAAACGGTTAACTGTAAACAACTGAACAATATGAACAAAGCAGATTGAACATGAAAACTGGTGGATGCAAGCATTTCATACTGACTCATCAGTACCAAACTTATTATAATATGGGTGGGCTTTTTCAAAACAATCGATTTGGCGGGTGTATAATCAATAAGCGAGTCAGGATAAGACATTGAGTCCAGGGAAGGGTCAAGTTTACGAACAGCTGTTTCCTAACACAAAGAGCTGGGGGTGAGTTGATTAATTGCAACTGCTTCAGCAAACCGTAAGAACCTCAGGTTAGAATGACGCAACAGGATTTTGAATGCACACGGTTGATCGATAGCGTGACCGGTCGTCAGGAGGTGTCTAGCGACTGAGGAAACTGGCTGTTTACGCGTTTCAGCAACATTGCCATTCTCCGGTAACACGGACTTCTGTACCCATTTACTGTAACTGTTCCTTCATTCTGGAGCTCAAGCATCTCTCGGTTCTGCCTATGTAACTTACTCCACAGTTACATACAAACTGGTAAACACAATGTGAATTGGCACCGAAAGCCTGATCGCTTGTGATTGAAGGAACTGGTAGTTTCTGAGTCCGAGCGATTACACGGAGTTCAGCTGCATCAACCGTTCGTTTAATTGAATTTCTTAATCGCTGTGTAACATAATTGCTGGAACCCGTCCGAAAGGCGATTGCCCCGCTCATTATGCGCGATACGTCTGAATTTGTTGATTGGATACAGAACGTTAACATGAATTCACAGAAATCATGTTCATTGGACGTAGTGTCTATGCACAAACGTACCGTTACTAGAAACTGCCAATTTTATCTATGACTAGGTGTCTGAGAAAGGAATCGACATTGGGTGACCACCACTGAAATTGAAAGTACTTCAGCGGTGTGCTGTATGGGCAGACAGATGGCGTAGCAATGAGATCCCCGCTCAGACCTCTCCTGGCCGATATATTCGTGGTAAAGCTTGAACGCACTGCGCTTCAATCCACCATCAGCCGTTTCAGTCAATACCACCGATACGTAGACGATATATTTATCGTATCCGATTCCGATACTAATATGTACATGGTACTTGACACATTCAATCGTGCTCACCAGTCAGTTAAGTTTACACATGAGAAGGAGACCGAAAACGAGATATCTTTCCTAGATGTTCATATGCATCGACGAATTGATGGAACTATTCAGCGTAGGGTTCATCGCAAGAGCACATGGACAGATCAGCACACTAACTTTTACAGTTTTGTACCCCTAAAGCAGAAGAGGAATCTGGTGCGCTGTCTGACTGATAGAGCATACACAATTTGTTCAGCGGATACGCTAGAAAATGAACTCGAATTCATAAAGAACGTACTTCATGATAACTGCTACCCGGAACGATTTATTGCCAGAAACAGGGTCAGAATATCATCTAAGCCTGAAGTGCATGAAGTAATAAAGAAACCCGTGTTCATTCGAGTGCCGTTCAAAGGTGATAGTGCCTCAGAATTGCTGACAAATAGGCTCAACCAGACAATAAGCAGGACCTATGCCACTACTGAGCTCCGTATTCAATTCTCCACATCCCCCATTATCAGGTTTTATAACAAAGATAGATTGACGGTTTAGACCTAGTCTATGTGTATCTACTCATTCACTTGTTCCCGCGGAGCAGGTTATATTGGTCGAACGTCAAGACAGCTTTTGAAACGAATCCGGGAACACCATCCAAGATGGCTGGGACACGGGAAATCACGATCGGTCAACAGCGCTATTCTCGCTCATCTGGTTGAAAGCGGGCAACAGGTGAAAACTGACGAAGCTTTCTAAGTGGTATGTCTCGCGCCAGGCAACCGATCAAAATCTGTCCGAATTAGAACACTTTGTACTGCCGAGGCCATCGGAATCAGGTTGATTGACCCGATATTATGTCATCAAAAACGGTTTGTTCAGACGCTGCAACTACCATGGCCAAAAATACATCGGATCGATGGCCAACCGACACGGTCGAACCAACTGACAAGCATGACGTAACCGACCAATCAAGCCATCGCCAATTGACTGGCCAGTGACTTCGTTTCTCTGTCATGAGTCTGATCGATATCTCGATCTATGTCTATTAACCCCTTATATAATTCTACCGGACTGAAGACAAATTATGGAAAACATGTGTTCTCCTACATGTCTTTATTCTCATGACATAATCACCCCTAAGTGGCAGGTCTATGTAGACTCTCTTTTCCTCTACATTGACCACCCTTTTGGGTAGTACTTTTTGTTTACTGTGCCTATTTATGAAACTTGTGGTGTAACCATTTGACTGTAGGACAGACGTAATCGGATCTTGTTACTCAGAGATGCTCTCGGGCGTACAGATTTGCCTTGTTCGTGTGAACAGAGTATTTACCAGTTCTCGTTTGTGTTGGATCGGTGTGAAGCTGCTACAGTTTAGGTATTGACCATACCATGTAGGTTTCCGAGCTATCTTACCGACGACTTAGTAGGATATCTGCAAATGGCAGGCAGTCGCCGACCTCAAGTTCACAATTGGCCTTTCGATTAGAATGACAACCATTAAGACGTTGCACCAGTTCATCAATGTCTGTTTAGATCAACTGAGAATTATTGTCATCAACGTAGCGCTTGTAATATAACAAGTTTACATCCCCGTAGCTAACTATTGCTCGATTTTTAGCATGAAAACGTCTGCCAAGATGGTACCTAGTGGACTTTCTCTGGCTACTCTGTCTATTTGACGGTAGGAATATTCAAGAAAACGATAACTGATATTCTCAGTACAGGGCAGCAAAGGTTTTTTCAATATGTTGGCGGAAAGTGGCAACGAAGTGTGACCAATTTCAATGAGCTCACAAATATAGTCAATCGTTTTATGCAGCGGGACATTTGTGAGTGACCGAACATCTATAGAGCACATCAGTTCGTTAGTAAGATTGATTCTGCCTGAGTCACTGATCAATTCAAAGAAATCTTTAATGGAGTATATCTGGAACTTCTGTTTTACAGGGGTTAGAATAGTGAACAGCCAGCGTGCTGATTTGTGGTAAGGTGAGTTTGGCATTGCCAAAATTGGCCTAAGTGGCATCCCAGACTTGCGAGTCTTTGGTAGGCCGTAAAGTTGAGGTGTTGAGCATCCGCAAGACTTAATAGACTTATACGTTACTTCATCAATAATCCGCAACTGCAAGAGCAGCTGAAGATATCCTCCTATGTGGTCCTCTATTTCGCTAATGCTGTCCACTCTTTCTGTTCGCCGAAACTTTGTTTGATCATCAAATACTGATGACGTCTTCTGCACATACGCACCCTTGACTACAATGACGACTCCAGAAAACTTATCAAGCATAAGTAAAACCAGACACATCTTGACCACCGGTCACGCTATCGATCCATCGTGTGCATTCAAAATCCTGTTGCGTCTATTCAAAATCCTGTTGCGTCATTCTAACCTGAGATTCTTACGCTTTGCTGAAGCAGTTGCAATTTATCAACTCACCCCAGCTCTCTGTGTTCAGAAACAGCTGTTCGAGAACTTGACCCTTCCATGGACTCATTGTCTTATCCTGACTCGCTTATTGATTATACACCCGCCAAATCGATTGTTTTAAAAAAGCCCACCCATATTATAATAAGTTTGGTACTGATCAGTCAGTATGAAATGCTTGCATCCACCAGTTTTCATCTTCAATCTGCTTCGTTCAAACTGCTCAAGGGAACCAGTTGTTTCAAACTGAACAATTACCGGTAGTTTTTTGGAGGCTGGTTAACCTAGTTAACAAAACCAAGTCAAGTTCAGAGTATGAACTAGAAAACGCTTCAGCTGCATGAGTGAGAAACTAAAGTGAGAATATTTGCGGAGGACCGAACCAACCTCAGAACCTTTGATAAGGAGGGGTTTTCACTACTTCGATGCACAGCAGAATTCAATGGAAGTTATGTCGTTCTGGACAATCTACACCATGCGTTCAAGCTTTCTCAAGTCCAACGAATGCACGTCCGTGAACAGTTTGCTATCATGTTGAATTTACCTGTTGTGTTATGGTTGAACGCAGCCAACTTTACAACGAGTTTAGGAATTGTTCAAGAACTAGGCCAACATTTGCTGTTTCGAACGTATGATACACACATCGCGCGTACACACATGGTTATGTAAGGGTGAAAACTGTTCGAAATACATCAGAGAATTATTAAAATATTAGGGAGTTCAGCATTGCTAACATTTCGTCGCAGCCTTCGCATTCACACCGACATTTCAGCTGGCAGCTTCCGGAAAGAAGCACCAGACTCGACTTTCGTTCACATTAGTGCTCGTCCACAGTTAACATGCGTGCCACGGCCGGGATTTAAACACGCGCGACGCTTCCACTAGGTGATCGTGTTGACGACCACATCACTGATTTTACATTAGACATGACCGAATGGTCAATTGTGAACGTCCAACCACTTTCATTTGTGAACAGTGACCTATTTGCCCGATCGTCTCTAGAAGAGAAACAGTAACTTCCCCGTTAACTCCAATCGATAAGTTTGCGATAGTGACTTCCAAGACAGGTCACAGTCTTCGATCCCATCGAACCTGCATAAAGATATTTTAGATTACTGATGAGTTCTGCTCTCTGGTTCAGTCCAATTTGAACAACACACATCTGATCGCAGCCTTGTCATTCAGGTAGACCTCCCAGACAGCCTGTTTTGTGGGTGTTTCTGCAAATTCCAGCAACGACGTAAGTATACTCAAAAGAGAGATCAGTAATAATGACAAAATTAGACGTTCTCGGATTCCCTCCTGCTTACTCACTCAGGACTGTAAATCTTAGATACATTTGGCTGAAACCACGTATGTCACTTTCACCAAATACACCAATTCCCTTCCACATACTAAACAAATCCGATTCGGCCGAGGCCATTGTTCACTTCTACAATCACTTTGTATGAAATCCTATTTCATTTGTTTGTATGCAGCACATTAGTGTGGTTGATATTTGGTTTTCCCCGTCTGTCATTTTTACGATGCTGCTACCCGTTTCTTTAAAGGTATCTTAAGAATTGTGACTCTTTTATCAAATAGAGCTTAACAGTAGAACACAGAAACGTGCCTTGTTCTGGCATGAACTTTGCACAACGTACTGACGCACGAAAGTCTAAGAGAACTCGAACATTGCAACATACACGCAACAACGAAATCTTGTAACTTATGTGACTCTATTCATGGGTGGTCACAACCAATTAGTGGTAATAACGACAGTAGTGGTTAGCAGGCTTCATAATTGTGCACATGACGCTCATTAAAGTTCGTTTCTCAGCTGAATGTTATCATTCATCAATTGCTGAGCTTCGTAATCGTGTATACCACTGTGAAATTAGATGACGCTCTTAATTGATTTTTATCGCTCGACATCAATCTTATAGCTGTCAATCCGTAATCAAGTACGATGCAGACGGGTGTATTGTCTACTATGTGGAATTATATCATTGTTCTCCCGAGTACATCCATCTACTGTGCAAAATGATCACTTAGTGCAGGTATACACGTTTTCACGCACACAGATGTCAAAAAACTGTGGATAAAAAAAGCGGTTCAGCGTCAATGGTGTTGACGGTTTTCGGTGAATTACTCGTTATTTGCGTGCAATATTCCAGATTGGTTGGTTATAAAATCAGATAAACTAAACTTACAACGACTGGATCTTCTTNGGATCTTCTTCGATTGTATAAAAGACACGCGTAATATCGTTGGCGTGGCAACAGTGGTGGACCAATCGATAGCAAATATGTGAACTGGTATTGAGGGATCTTCCATGCACACGAGAACGTATGTGTACAAGAAAAGCGCTGTCCTACCTGTGTCGTCTATAAGTATCAGCCCATTATATTGTCAGAGATACACGACTTGCTGTTCATAATAACACCATTCGTTCGACACCATATTCCAGTTGATGACATGGCGTCACGTCATGATGGTATATCTTCACCAATCTCTGAAGATGACCGTCAACTGCAACATAGACCCATCTAGAAGACAAAATCCGTCCAATAATTAATTCATAGTGTTGTATGTGAGCAACGCGTTACAATTTACTCCACAAGACAATCCAGATGGAATAGCTGACGGCTGTCAAACTTGGGAGATATATATAATGAAAAGTACCTTATGGAAGTGGCAGTTCGTTCTAAAATGGACATTAGTTCCGCTCAAAATTCCCCAACTTCCAGCGTACGCTTGGGTTCTCGATCGAGAAAAAATCGGAACCGAAATCCGACCTACACTAATAAATTTCAATCTACTTGACAAACACCAGTTTTTATGCAGGAACGATAGTGTTGTCGGTTTCTGTCAAGCTACAGAATTCACCACATCATGACTGCCGTGTTGTTCTACCACCTTGCATCTAGCAACGCGGTTGCTTGTAACAGATGTGCAATCAGCAGGAGCTAATTACCGTTATGATTGGTTGGCGTCAGTTTGAACATGATTCCATCTGTAGCAGCTTGTTTGTGAACACCGATTGACTGGACCATCTGCATTCCAGAACCTGCTCCAAACCAAACTCATCACCGTTACAATCATCATAGTGTTATGTTGTTCACGAAAAGAGTTGGTGCCTCACTGAAACACAAATAATGGTTGGCTTCAGTTACACAGTCCGATTACGTGGCTAATTATACAGAATACTCATTATGATGGTTTTGCTCCACTCTCAAGAATGTAAGTTCCCGGACGTACAGTACAATATTTGGTGAACCTACTTGAATCATCAACATGCTGTTTCTTGTGGGATCTAAGGAAAATCAGTCATGATGATTACATCCGATGTTACATGCAGTTACTTAAAGCCGCTAGTTCATTGTTTTCTTCAGAATAAAACCGACAGGACAGACTTGTGGGGTTAGTTTCCAGCACAAAACCTGTCACGCGCAACATTACCACGTTTCACACTTTACCCGGGGTAGCAGATAGAGAATATATATGGCATAATAACTCCCCGGAACGCGCGTAATTGTAAAGCCCACAAAGACAAACACAAATCGTGAAGAACAGTTGACTGATACTTGCATATTCAGTTTTGTGGGTCAGCACGTTAAATATAAAGATCCGGGCATATTACAAGCTAACCTCCATTCAGTGACAATGATGTTGGTCGAAATGATTGATTCTCTATAAAACTACTTCACTGTAGTAGAAACATTTGTTGCGTTGCGTTAACATACGCCAACCTGTCGCGAACGTAGAACATGGAAGTTGTGAACAAAAGACCAACGGAGGTGAGCTAGCACACATTTACACCACTTTTGATGGCATCAACACCACGCCAACCCGATGTGTTACATAACTAGAGAGAAAAACTGTTGCCTAACGTTTTGCTCAGCCGCACTGTTGGACATGAAACAACCTTTGAACTCAAATACACCCACAGTCCATTGACCGCTGTTAAATAACCGCATTTGTTTTATTCACTGCTTTTGTTTTACCCCAACTCTTCAGTTTATGTCAATTCCATATTCACGTCCTCCGCTCCCCAAACTTACTCGAAAAGCGAGCAAATTTTCCATTTTACTTCCATGTTCACATCCCGTCAAGGTGCATGGTGTATGGCCTGCACTGTGGGCTACAGTTTACGGAGGGCTCGCAGTTAGTTAAAAAATTATCACACTGTGCAGCTGAAAATATTACGGAGCATGTTTCCAATTTTACTATGGAAAGCTTATTGGTTTTGGTCCGGAAATACCTCAGCTAATTCAGGATTATTGGGGTTGTCTCTTAGTGTCGTTACATAGCCCAAATATATGTGTCCATCTTTGGTGACAGTATACAGAATCACCTTCTTCTGGTGTAGAATAAGCAATCTGGGTGCACATTTATACAGGCTAAGCATTCAGTGGCTCCAAATGTGGCCAAACGTTTCATCTGGTTTCAAACTGCCGTCCACTTTGATTCGAGAAATCAGGATACTGCGAAGGCCTCTGCGCTAGCATCTACCAGCACACCGAATAGGTGAGCGGAGCACATCTGGTGAGAATGTTTTAACGTGTGCGAATTTCAAGCTGGTTCGTTGGCGCATCCTGATACGTGCCGATGCAAAAGCAATGTGGAAATAAACTAGATGATAAACCCACCCCAATCTTTGACTGCACCGACTGACCTCAGACTTTCCACTTAAATCTGTTGCAGTCAACAAGCGCATACCGCCATAAGCACCCAAGAGAAGCTCTGGTGCACGAAGGTAACCGAATCAAATTGGTCCCAGCAAGAGTTAGTTTCTTCTGCAAGATTTACCAATTGGCTGGCTCCGTCGTGCTCCATTCGAGGCGGTCTTAATCACCCGATTATATCACATTTCCGAGGCCGGACGCTAAGCCCCATCATGACGCGTCTGCATGTTGTGGACTGGCAGGAACACAGTGCCTCCAACACCAATCCAACCAACGTCCGAAACACAACCATGATGCAGGGTATTGAAGTTGAAGCTCCTGAACAATTTCAATGGTTTTCCTACTGCAATCGGACAAAAATTACTCGACTGTAGTTCAGCAGGGACGTGTTCTTACTCGTCGATGAATCGCTATCACTTGCACGCGGCCTACATTTAGGCATTTTCCTAGTAGTTCAGGTGATGTCACTGTTAAACATACATGCCTCTTTAGCTTTTCGTGCACCTGACCACTTGTCACTCGGCGGTGTTCTGGTGACACTTAGGAATCAGACACTGAGAGCTAACCAGCTGCCACTCAAACGCTGTAGTACAAGCGGAGGAAAGTTATTCAGCTGAAATCGTCCCTGTAACTTGGAGAACGAGTCATCCTCCTGGAGTGCCAGCCCAAACTGTCAACAATGATGAGCAATCTTAGCTTACGATTTTGTCTTCGGAATGATCTCCTGTTCAGCCGACCACAGGGGAGGAGATATTTCTCCCAATCTGGAGCGCATGGAAATTGCTGCTATTGATTAACTCAAATTGCTTCCCAAAACACCTGCAGCTTATGAATGCTGAATTACTGACATGGTATTTCAGCCTCTTTTAGCAAACTGAAGGATGCCAGTCCACCTGTGTCTCTCTTGCACCATGCATGTTCCAAAGTCAGTAGTCCGTCTTGACCCAGAGAACTGGGATCTGATGCTGTGTTTTCAATGTTGGTACGTTGGAAATATCCGCTCTTTACTTTGCGTTTCTATACCGCGATGGTTGCATCTGGGCGACCTCGCTGCGTTGTGTACTGCTCCAGAATTCATGCCGCACGGCTACCAGCCTTTGTGAGGTTTCATTGACACGTCGGAGGCGCTTTCAGCACCTCTTCACTTTTAACAATCCACCTAGTTGAGTCATATCGACTCGTATCCGCCATGTCTGCAGGATACTTTGTTTGGTCAAAGCGTGTCGTTTGCCGGTGTTACTCACTGTCGCCTCTGCAATTACCCATGATACTGGCTGGGATTTTGGTTCTATTTCGACCGCAGCCCGGCCACCAGCCACACGACGCACTGGTCAGCTGTTTCATCTAAGCTGACAAGCTCATCCTAGCAGAGAATTCCACGCGTTTATCCAAAAAGCCTGCATCTACCGCTAGTCCTGTGGAACTACCCAGACTGGAGAATAACACGCAAGAGTCAAGCAGGTGGTTTTTTTGGCAAACATAAAAAACAACGCAGCTGCTATCGTCGACTAGTCTAGTTAATTCGGCTGGACATTATCTACGCATTAGGTGCCTCTAGCATGGTGGCAGGCCGTGATATCTCATATATCTCTGAAGATGGGTAATTCACCAGTAAGTGACTTCAGCCTTGTACGATGTGGGTTGTACTAAACAGAGCAAACCTGAAGGCTCAACGACAATGGTACATTCTGAGATAACAACTGATCAGAAGAAAAATCGCTGGCTTGTCACAAATCGCACAATCTGCCAGGTTTTTGACGGTGGCTAGGCCTCCCTAAATTTGAGTCAACCAACTGAACCACATACCATTTCGCCTTGGCAGTCTGACCAGCCCGCGGTTGTCCACTACGATTCCAACCTTGCACAAACCAAGAATCGAGATACCGCTTCCCAGTCAACGTTACTTTTTGTGGAATGTAACCAAAGGAGATCTATTCCAATCCATTGTAAGGTAAGTGAACTTCTTGCTACGCGTTCAGGGTCTGGTAATGACGTACGAGAAGAAGGTACATGTCGTATGGACTGATAAGATTCGTCATGTTACATAGCCATGATCCTCAGGGAGTGTTTGGTGCTCTACTTTCCCACTCTCGTTAAGTCCAAAATTCATTTTCCCAGGATATTAACCCGTGTCATCCAGCTCGGATGCGGTCTTTATCAGACTGAGGAAGGGAATTTTGGGGATTGCAGAAGTGAGTACTTGGACATGCATCGTGGGAAGTGCGGCCAACTGGAAACCCTCGCCTATTTCATCCACTACGTGCATCATGCTCGGCAGAATCGCATGACCGAGAGCCTAGTGAAGCGGCTGCGCAGTCATCGAGGAGCAACCAGTAACACTGGCAAACCCGACAACTAAGCCCGACGTGGTTCAAGGCCCTGACAGCGATGCTGTGGTAACGGACGGTAACGGACGGTTAGAAAGCACATTTACCCGGACACATAAGGACTTGAGGTAGGGAACCGAATCGCATAAAGCTGCCACTTGCTTGGCCCTCCATTCTAACAGCTGCGGCGTGTGATCTATTTATCATTCACCTGCGGTCAAAAATTTCCGTGGTGTATTGTATCCATCTTCTTGCTATGCGAATAATCGCCCAGGACTGTCCTCAAACACAGTCGCTGATTTATGTCTGCTGACTTCTGTATTTTCACTGTAGACACATTACAATTAAGAGAAGAAATTGCCGCTGATTGTTGATACCGTCTGACGGCTGTCTCGCTGCAAAGGATATTTCTGCGTTCCGATAAGCCATCCTTGGCTGTGATGGCACCCGTGCGCTCAAAAGTGTTTATGATCCTGTCATTTCGCTTAGTAAACATATGGCAAATAACCTTTCCTGGTATGACTAGAATTATTACAGAGTGAGACGTTTGTTAGGATTTTTCAGCTGTTCAAATTGTTTAACCATAATTCACCTGAATGTTTACGGCGAGCTCGGTTCGGATTTCCATGTTTTGGAATTTTGTTGCTCAGATTTTGGCATCAATGTGTGTTCTTTTTCTGAATGAAGCACTGTAAACCGTTCTTCACGATGGTGGGCATTTACTGAATTAGGTGATAATCACCTTGATTTGCCCCTAAATTGGTGATCAGATCTTGTGTTAACCGAGTTAAATACATGGTTATTTTTGGCAGGTTGGTTTTACTTGAGTTCTCTGTCCACGGTTACCGTCCTACTCGCAATTAAACACCCATGGCAACCCAAACAACATTTAAATATTTATTTCAACGCTAACCAGTTTTATCAAAGCCGGATGTAAGCCTGTTATTATGTCTACGAATCAAATTTACGTCACCCTTTCAAACTCGTTAATGTTGAAGTCTCCTCAGAAAGATGAGTCAATCATTCATAATTAAGTCAATGTATCGATATAATATTTATTGTTGGACACAGTGAGGGATTTCGCATGCAATGCTTTTGGCCAAAACTAGCAAGATATATGTTGGGCTGTTTTTCATTGAGGTTCATGTTGCTTCTGTGGAATTAGCTTTAATTCGCCCATAACTGCATTACGCACTTAGGATTCCCACTGATATGCTCAACCGTTTGTTTATTTTGTATGGGCGATTTTTTAAATCATTCATGTATGATTTTTTTTATATTTTCGCAATCTTAGGCAGCCAAATAAGCTCAGTGGCAGTCAGTGCGCCTTAAATCCACGTTCCCCATGAAACCGGATTGGACTGTTATCATC